>OY776292.1:11809093-12090346 GCA_963675345.1 Trididemnum clinides | reverse complement strand
CCCAGGCTGCATAGCGGACGCTTTAAATATTACACTATCACGCTGGTGTGGAAGCTGTGAATACCATTTTTTATGCTTTAATGTGGTTCGACCAGAGAATTAAACCCAGGTCACCCAACTGTGAAGCGAATGCTGTAGCTTATGCGTCATTATTTGATGATAAGTGCAAACAAGTTAATCAACTACTGCACCAGTCAACAGCCGCCTCACCGTGGTGTGTGGTCCCCGACCCATTTGGGTTGGGTCGAAAAGGCTGTTGGCCATCCCAAGGGTTCCAGTTACCTGGGGCTCTCCCCTCACACAAACCATTTTTCCGCCGTGCTCCCCCCAACACGACCGCAAAAGAGCGGCACGCAGCCTCTTTGAAAATGGTGGTCTGTTTTCTCTTTTCTCCTGCCTCTCTTTTGCCCATCTTCTCATTCTTCTCGTTTTGCTGATGAGCGACAACGTTCATCCTAACCCTGGTCCCATCTTTTCCTGTTCAATGTGGCCTGGTGGGATAGGTCGGTGTAATGCTGCACCTGCTCCAAATGGATCCATTTAAAGTGCTCACTGCTCTCTTTTTAAAGATTGAAAACTCTAGACAGCTCTCACTCCTGGAGCTGCCCTTCCTGGTGCGTCCCTGATTTTTCTGGAGATCTTACATCTGTCAGTATTGTGACTTCCTCCTCGAACTCCTCCAACTTTTATACCTCCACTGTTCAATTTGACCCCTCTGCTAATGCAGCACTCCCGGCCCACCCTCCCCTACTAACCTCTCATCCCTCTTCCGCCCACTTGTATCTTCTCCTTCTGCATCCTCACCACCGCCTCATGTTCCGGGGTGTTTTTCTATATCTGCTGTTTCCTCTCCCCCACTCCTGACTCCCTCAGGCTATTCAATGAAATGCTAGAGATCTCCAAGCTAGGAGCACTGAATTACTACACTTTATTTTGTCTCATCCTGCTGACCTTATTTGTATCCAGGAATCTAACCTTAATTCATTTTCCTCTTTCCGGATCTCTGGATTCTCTGCTCTGCGATGTGATCGCACCCAGTTGCAATCTGGCATTCTCTCTCCCGATACCACTCACGTTAGCGGTGGCGTCATCATTTTTATCAGGCAGGGTTTATCCTTCTCTGAACTTTCTACCTCCTCTCTTTGCTTGACTCCTACTCTGATTATGTAGGGGTCAACATCTTTCTAAACAACTCCTAGCTCTCATTCCATAATGTTTATGCTCCTCCTATTCGCTCTTCGACAAATGTCAGAACTGGCTCCTTTTCTCCCTCCATCCTTTCCTCCTCCAGAAATCTCTTCATTCTGGGGGACTTCAATTGCCATCACCTCCTTTGGGACTCCAAAGGTACTTCTGATCCCCCGTGGGGAGGAAGTATTTAGTTGGATCATTTTCTCTAACCTCATTCCCCTCAATAACCCTGACATACCTACTCTTTTCCTTCACTTTTCCGGCAGTCGCTCCTCCACTGACAATTTTTTTGCTCCCTCCTCTCTTGCCTTCTCCTGCTCCTGGGAGGTGATTCAGCACCTGGGTTCTGATCATCTATCAATTCTACTAACCATCCCTCTCTCTCTGGTCTATCGCCCCAACAAACATCCCCCTTTGTTCAGTTTTCAGAAAGCTCGTTGGGATGACTTTGCTTTTTACTTTGACTCTCACTGTTCTTCTGCGGAGGAATACTCATCTTTTTTTCTTTCCTTTGCTGCTGCTCTTTATACTTCTCTGACACTGAATACGGCCAAATCTTCTATCCCTTTCAGCCGCATCAAACGCCATCCTAAAGCCTGGTGGTCTGCTGAGGTAGAAGGAGCGGTTAGTGAAAGACGCAAGGCTTTTGGTGCGGCTCACAGAAGTGATGAAGATCGCCAGGCTTACATTTGCGCTTCCTGACATGCGTCGTCTGTCATCACCAAAGCCAAAGCTGAGACATGGCAGGCGACTTGTTCTTCTCTTTTTCACCCAAATCTAACCCTAAATCTGTGTACTCTCTCCTTTGTTCTGTCTCTGGCTCTTCTTCCTTGTCCTCTCCCAACTTTCCCAACTGTTCTTCTCCCATGAAGTTGGCTTTGGCCTATGCCGATTACCTGAGATCCCACTTTTCTGTTTCTCAGCCAAAGGCCCTGCGTAGCAGAGTCAGAGGCTACTCTTTTGAGCTCCGCCGAGCCACGTGCCCTGAGGAGTGTCACTCGTCCTTCTGCTCCCCCTTCTCTCTTGCTGAATTTCATGCGGCTGCCTCCAACCTTTCCTCATCCACCGCTAATGGCCCAGACAAAGTTGCCTATCCCATGCTAAAGCACCTTCCTCGCTCTGGCATGGATTTTCTCCTACATATTTTCAATCTCTCCTAGTCTTCGCATTCTTTTCTTTTCCGTCTGGAAGACATCTTCCATTATTCCCATACACAAGATGGGTAAGCCTCTCGACTCTCCTGCTTGCTTCCGGCCTATCTATTTCACCTCCTGCGTATCAAAGCGTTTTGAACGCATCATTCTATCCCGTCTACTTTTCTTTCTGGAATCTAATTCCATTCTCTCTCCCCGCCAGGCCGGCTTCCGCCCTGGACGGTGTACACTAGATCAAATTTTGTATCTTTCTCAGTCCATCTCGGGTGGATTTAACGAACCCAGGCTAGGCTCTCGGACGATCCTTGCTACTATCGGCTTTTTGAAAGCTTTCGACTCTGTCTGGCACCCAGCCCTTTTCCACAAGTTTATATCAGCTGGCCTCCCTCCTTGTTTTGCTCGTTGGACTCAATCTTTCCTTTGTGATAGGCGCGACTTGCGTGGTTTATCAAAATCACAAAAGTCGTTCCTTTCGAGTCCATCGAGTTGTTCCGCAAGGATCCGTTCTTGGCCCTGTACTTTTCTCTCTATTTATCAATGATCTTCCGGCTTCTCTGCCTCCTTCCGTCAGCTGTTCTTTTTATGCTGACCACTTGATCCTCTTCCCCCTCGGTCCCCACTGCAATGGAGGCCACACAAGAAACTTTGTTTCGATTGGAGCGCTGGTCTGAGTACTGGTGTCTTTCTCTCAATCCGAGCAAATGTGAGGCCTTCTTCTCAATGGATCCCTATCAAGCTAACCTTCAGCCCAACCTCCTCCTACTCGGCTCCCGCCTCCGTTTCAATCCCACTCCAACTTTTCTTTGGGTCACCTTCGACCGCACTCTTTCTTTTTCTAAGCATGTATCTTCACTGAAGGCCAAGTTCTTCCCACGTCTCAAGGCTTTACGCTGTATCTCTGCTTCCTCATGGGCTCCTCTAAGGAGTCCCTCTCCTATATAAAGCTTTTTTTAGGTTTGTTCTCACTTGTGCTTCATTCGGATGGTTTCCTTTCTTAAGCGTTATGAATACTACCAAATTGGAGTTTGCCTTCATAGAGCGGCCAGTCGCGCCATCACCGGCTGCCTCTCGTTCTCCCCTATCCTGCTTCTCCTCACTGAGGCTTCTTTGCCTCCCCTATGAGTCACCCTGACTCATTTCACTCTTTCATCTTATGAGCTGGCTCTTCGTCTCACAAACTCCTTTCCCATTTCAGGATTGGCCAGACTAGGAGTGAAACCAAGACTGTGCTGATCATCCTGGAGGGCTTTTGCGTCCAATCACCCGATCATGCTTCCTTCTACTTCTCGTATGGAGGCTCTCCTCGCTTGCTCTTCTTCACCTTCTTGGAATCTGCCTTCCTGTACTTTGGAGTCTATCTTTTTCTCTCCATGCTCCCGCTCTGATCCGCTTCTTTCTCGCCAAGGTGCGGCTCTCGCTCACCTCAACACTCTCTTCACCTCACAATTTGGTGGTTTGGACAGACGGCTCTGTTCCTTTTCCTTTTGGCAAAGGCGGCTCCGGCGTACTTGCATACATTGCGTACATTTTTCCTTTTTCTAAATCTCTGGAAGATATGGCAAGAACTGTCTTCTCTATCCTGTTCTATCTGACTACAATGGGTCCCCGGACACTCGTTTCTCCCGGGACACCACGTGGCTAATGAGCTGGCCAGACGGGGAGCGCTAATCGCGCCCTCTGCAATCCCTTGTAGTCTCTCCTCTTATCTCTCGTATCTACTCTTTTCTCGGACTGAAGGTGTACTGTCTCATCGAAATTCTTCGACACACAGGTTCCCTCGATTTCCACTGAGAAACTTGTGCTCCCTCGTCATGCTCGCTGTTTGCTCTCTCGTCGTTATTGCGACGAACACAACCTTCAGTTAAGCTCTTATCTCTCTAGGATTGGCAGGATCGAGAATCCTTCCTGCAGCGCCTGCGGACACTCGTCCCAGGACACCTCTGATTTCATTCTGCACTGTCCAGCTACGGACTCTTTGCGCCGCTCACTCTTTGGCAACTCTGTTTCTGTATGACCTCTGGTCCAGGTCCTGGAGGGTTGCCGGGCTTCTGGGGCTCCATGGTCTTTGGGGTCGGGTAGCAAGAGCAGCAACAAGTTAATCAACCACTGTGCATTCTGATTGACGTGGCAAAGCTGTCATGTAGATAGTTAATGTTGTAGACTGGCAGCAGTTCGTAAAAGCGTCCTGTTGTTTTAATGAACCGATGGAAGTTGCGGTTTGGCCTGCGTCCACTGGTTGAGGTCTTCAGAGTGAAGGTTACCCCCGTTTGTGGTTGATTTTCAAAGAAAGGTCTTCAGTGTAAAAATGTGCGGGTACTTTTGTTCTCGTTTCTATCCGGCCGAGAAAAACCAAGGAAATTTTACTTGCCTGCGCAAAACGTTGCTCAATGCCTACTTTGCTGCATTTTGACTTGACAGCGTAGCTGTTTCAAAGTAAGGCAAACTTCGCTTTCATGGTAGCTTTGCCATGTTTTTCTAAGTGCAGTTCAGTTTGTGCAAAAAATAAAATAAACTCAATCACGATTAAAATGTGTCCTGGCGTTAAAACCTGATACAGTTGAATAGTGCCAAAAGATTGCATGATATTCGTTAGCGTTGAAAGTAATGTGCAAGACTTATTTGCAGAGATAGCATAGGCTTAACTTTGCTAAAACAGATATCAGATGCTGCAGCTGAGAAAGATATTTTTGTTATTAATGCAATATCCTAGCATATTTTTTAGTGGTGGTTACTAACACTGTTTACTTACAGGCTTTTCTTATTCTTTTCGGCTACATTCTTCTTTTCAATTTTTTTGACACCATCAACAATTTTGAGTACGCACTGCTGGCATGGGTGATAGCTTTGATGGTGGAAGAGCTACGACAGGTATTGAACTTTTAGAGAAACTATCAATTAATGATCGAGGTAACCCTTCTTTGGGATATCGTCGCTGAGAATTGTGTTTAAATGTTAGGCACTAATTGAACACAGCAAGAATGATAAAGATTTTAGTTCTAGTAATTTGACATTTGTTTGCATTAATGCTGCAATCAATGATGTAATTATGGTATTTTGTTTCCAGTTTTTTGTGCTTTTTGTTTCAGCTATTTGCCTCCGGTGTGACAGGATTTTGCAGCAAGTTTGAAGTTTATTTTTCACAAACAGGAAATGTCCTCGACGTGATAAGTTTTGTTCTTTACATCTTCGGCTTTGCTTTTAGGTAATTTATTTTTCAGCAAATTTATCAACCGTAGTTATTTGTGAAGGTTTGAAATTTTAAGTGTAGTTGATAATAGGGTTACTTGCCATGGAGTAGATTCCGGTGGGATTGGAAGCCTTAGCTTAGCCTTCTAGTTAACCGTCAGATGCTTAGAGCGTCTGACCGGTAATCAGCGTACTGGGTTAAAATTCTACCGAAATTGTTATGAACTTTTTAAACAGCTTCATGATAAGTTACTCCTATTATTAACTATGCTTATCAACTATGGTTTCTTTTAAACCTTTTGTGGCCAATTATCAATTTATTTGATTTGGCTCAGGCGAACTTAACCCTGGCTTACACTGAGGCATGCGCTGTTTGATTGGTTTTATGTTGGCTTGGGACTGAGTCAAGATAAAAATAACGAACAGTTTAGCCGCGCTTGGCTTTAGTGTGGACCAGGCTTTAACGTTAGGGACATATTTTTAAAATGTAGCGAAATTTTCTTCTGCACCTGTTATTATAGGCACATTGTTGTACTTTGGTCAAAAGTTTTTTTTTGGTTGGTTGGTTCGGTTTAAAAGTTAACTGCCCTCCATCTTGATCATTGCTGAGATTTTTGGGCTCACGCCATGTTATCAAATTCTTTACTGACATCGTTGCTTTTAACAAAATCTCAATTTAATAAAGCGTTGTATTTGCATTTGTCAAGTTACGGCATTAGTTCATTCAAGCGTTTGTGCTCGTTATTTGTTTACTACTCTAGGCTAAATTGAGCTACCAAGACTCATTTACTGCTTGCCTCCATTTCTTGTCTCCCACACATAGGTGGAAAAATCCCGTATATTGACTTTTCCAAGAGCACAGTAAGCTAACTTGCAGCTTTTCATGGACTACGTGATTTCTACGTTTTGGCCTCAGGAATTTATTTAATGGCAATTTTCCCTGCTTGGTTCTTACTTTGATACAAGCGCTCTGTGCCGGCAGTGTCGACAGCCTTGAAGGCGGTCTAAGCTTAATTGTTCAATGTCAGTATTAACTCTTAAAAGTTTTCTCGTGATAGGAAAGTTGCGATATAGAACTAACTGCTACGCAAGATTGTTGTGTTGATCAGAGGTTCCCAAACTTTTTGCTTCATGGACCCCTTTTTTGTGAATCTGCTGCTTTGCGGACCCCTTTCTACGAATCTGCTTTTTGCGGACCCCAATTATATGTGACATTACACTTGTCACCCGACTCACTTCCAAAAATAATGGTTAAAATACGAGTACAAAAGAAAATGGAGCTGTCCTTCGAAAAAAATAAAGGTCAGCACCAGTATTACTGCCGCGATTGTGTCACTTGCGGCCCGATTCATCGTCAGGCTAGAGTTACTTTACATAATTTCACTGAAAGTAAACTTCCGGGACTTTTCGCTATCCGGGACAAACGTTGATTGATTGACCGACAGGGACGAAGCCACGGACCCCCTAAGCAGTCGTTGCGGACCCCAGTTTGGAAACCTCTGGTGTAAATTGCCAGCATGCTTGCTATACGATTAGCTCTTTATCAATGGCGACAGCAGATCAAGTTTCTTACTGGTTCTATACTCCGAAAGAGGTCTCGCCCTGTTTTTAACTTGATCAAAAAAAAGGAAAATAATCCTGGCTTTCCAAATGAAAATTTGCGTTCTCATCCGAGAGTTTTGACTTTATCATCAAAAATAAATAGTTTTTCCGGCATTTCGTATTTCAAATTGTGTGCGGGACCAAGTTTTTTCACCTTTACCTCACGTTATTTAGCTTTGTGATATTGTTAGGTCTCGGTCATCTCCCCTTAGTTGTGGAGGGGAATGCGCATTGATCGCTTGGAATATAGTCCCTGGTTTGAGTTTGTTCGGGCCATTACAGCGAGCAGAATAAATCTCGTATCATCGGTGTATCAAAGTTTATTCAGAAATTTCTCATTTCAGAGTTGCTCATTCAAATGGTTTTGGACCCTATCTTGTCATAGCTCAAGTTTTTCTCTGTTTAGCATTTATTGTTTTCTGCCTTCGTATTCTCAGCATGTTTGTTGTAAACGACCAACTTGGTCCCAAGATATTGATGGTTAAACGAATGGTGAGTACATGCTCCACGTTACGTGCTGCAATTATAATTCGATTGATCGCATGCATAACTCAAGCTTGGTTGTGGTTTTGATATAATCACTTTACAATAATTTCTGTTGATAGGAGCTTAGAGGTAGCGGTATTATACATGTAGAAAGTATTTTATTTCTCAGTAGAAATATAGCAGCCAGTGAATTAGCATACATTTTATTTCAAAACCTTTTAAAATATGTTTACTGGCTGTCATATTTCTAATCAGATTAGTAAAGAAATCTCGTTTTCATTTCTATTTGCAAATCTATGCTAACAGCATTTCTCTTGTTCTAAGTTACTTGATGCAGCCAGCAAACGCAGTAACTTAGTACTATATTGAATAATTGGTAAAGTAGAGTGGAAAGTAAGAAAGTAATTTTGTCGTCTCAACTTAAAAAAGCTTACAATGTAAGAAACATCGTTAATTTCATATAAATAAGACTACGAAAAGGGCATTAATCCTATGGTCTTAAGTTTATATTTACAAGATAATTTATTTTATTTGTGGGACGTAACAATTTCTTTAGATTAGGTCTGCAAGATGTTTGTTAGTAACATTTATGGAGGCGTTACAACTGCTTTATTATATCCACTCTAATTTTTTTTAGCTAAAAGATCTGTTTTTCTTCATTTTCATTCTGGTGGTCTTTTTGGTAGCCTATGGCGTAGCCAGTCAATCATTACTTTATCCAAACGAGACTGATGCCGGAACTGCAATTGCTGGGATGTTAAGCAAGCCGTACTGGAATATATATGGAGAGTTGTTTTTGTCAGAAGTTGCTTATAATCCGAGTAAGTTAAGCTAATTTAATGATGGCACGATAGCAGTATATTAACGCACTAAAACCGTGTTTTGTAATGATTATTCTTTTTCATTGGGTGAAGGCACTGAATGAAAGAAGAATCCAGGCCTCACTTCGCAAACTGAGGAAAGCAGGATGAATTGCAAAACTAGTCATCACTATGAGCTTTTTTGAGAAGAGTTGGTGTTCAGTATAGCGTTTGCGTTTGGCCAAAAGTTTTCTAAAAGTTTTGTGTTTGGTGGAGCAACCTTACGGTGATGGCTCTGCATGATGAGGCGCTTGGTTCGCAGTCAGGTTGTTGCTTTAATGTTCTTATCGATTCCTGCTCTGGGTGGATGTAGCTTTTGCAAAAGACACTTTATAGCAATTTCACTAGCTTGGCTGCGCTACCTTTGGTTGCGATGTATTGTGGTAGCAGTACTTTTCTGAACTCATGTTTCGATGAAGCGGAAATGAAACTCCTTGTGTTCTTATTGGCCACTTTGAAGTGGGTTTAACACCAGTATTTCTGTGCGAATAAACCCAAACGAAGTTTCCTGTTAACAATCTAATATGGCTGTTGGTTTTGCGGAGGATCGAAGACAAAAACTGGAAAGTGACAATAAAAATAATTTGGGTGTTTTGTAGCAACTGATGAATTCTCTTGTACCAACAACGCCACATTGATAGCTGAAGGATACCGAAGATGTCCTACTCAAAATAAGATAGTACCTATCATTGCTTTTGTTTATCTGCTCTTGGCGAATGTTCTTCTTTTAAATCTGCTCATTGCAATGTTCAGGTACATCGCTCCCTTATGTGTTTATTAATTATGGTAATTACTTTCAGTGGGTATTTGCTCACAACGTTGATGCCAGTCTTTATCGTTCAACTTATTGCTATTTTTGTTATGACTGGAAAGCTGAGAATATGCTGCTTTGAAGTCTTTGATATGATTCTACCTAAAATCCATCCCAATCCACGACATGAACAGCATTAACTTTTTTCATATTTCAGTTACTCTTTTGACAAGCTTGTGGACAACACTAGCATAATTTGGAAATTTCAGAGATATTCTTTGATTGAAGAATATTACCAGCGACCTTGGCTGGTTGTGCCTTTTAGCTTTATTCCATTTTTTCTTTCTCTTTTTCATTGCTGCAAACGTCAAAGTCCGAACACAGCATTCGGTAAGCATAGTAGATGCATCAAAGAAAGTAAAAAAAGTTGCGGTTGTTATAGCTTTTACTTTAGGTATCGCAGCGCCTGATTGGCAAACAGTCAACTGCTGGCGACGCTTGGGTCGAGCGCCACCTTGTTTATGACGCCCATAATCGAACCGGCCTGAGTTGAATCGCAACATGCTGAGCATTTGGAAAAAATGCTTTGTAATGATTTTCTCTGTTTTGAATTTCACGCGCCTTATTATAAATGAAGTAGCAGCAACCAATCAAGCGGAGCATCGAAGCTTGCAAAGTCTAAAGTAGATTGGGGAAAATGCCCTCAGTATGGTGTCACTGTTACCTCCGAGGTTGGAGGATAAAACTTTTTTTATGCATAAAGAAGTTCAAACATGCTTTTAGATGTGACGCGTGGTGTGGTAGAGCCATAATATAACAAAGTTAATGAAAAAAGATACTAAAGGAGGAAGATACATGAAGGGAAAAGGTCGAAACTTAGGAATACGAAAAATTCATATGCAGGAGATCAGAAATAAAGAAAACAAGTTGAATTAGATGACTTAAGTTGACGTTGTGGAAGGATCAATTGAAAAGTTTACTCGGGAGAAAGTGGTGAAAGCAGTAACAGCAATGAAACCAGGAAAAGCATCTGGACTCTCTGTATGTACATAAGCGATATCTGCCAACGAAGAAGTAAGGATTAATGGGATGATGGGATTTTGCCTACATGTGCTGGATGGAAGAGAAATCAGGATAAGTAGCAAACGAGTGTGTTGGTGCCATTTTATAAGGTAAATGTTGACGTGAGAAATAACGATGCATACAGGGGAGAATGTCTATTAGAGCATGCTATGAAGATCGCCGAAAGAGGGCTGAAAAGAAAGTTTTGTAAATTTGCAGATGTTGATACAGTGCAATTTGGCTTTACGCCAGGCGGAAGAACGACAAACGCCTTATTTATTGCGAGAAAAGTGCCAGAGGAATATACAAATAAGGATGGAAAGTTGTATATGTGTTTTTTGTGGATATTGAGAAGGCATTTGATAAGAGTTTTAAGAAAGATGATAGAATGGCCGTTGGGAAAGAAATGTGTGTGTACCTGGAGTTATTGTAAGGAGCTGTGATTAGTCCCTTCCCTTATGAAGAGGCAAAGACTAAAGTTGGAGTGGGATCTAAATTATTTGAACAATTTGGGTACAAGTTATCAAGGATTTGTATTGTCTGCGCTAGTTTTCGCGGTTGCGGTTGATGCTGTTACGGAGTGTACTAGCAGCTAGGGAATGCTTAATGAATAAAGTTTTGTATGCAGGTAACTTGATTTGACGAGTAAAGCCTTGAAGGATTTGAGAGAAGTTTTTGAAATAGAAAGAGGCATTTGAGAGCTAAAGGATAAAGGTTTACCTTAAGAAGACAAAAGTGAAGGCTAGTGGTTCGAAAGGAGGAATACTCGAGAGCAAATCCGAGCCATGGATCAAGTAGGTAAGAGGGTGTCGGCAAATTTAGTGTTGTGCACTAAATGTGATAAATGAGTTCATGATGCAAAGATCGTCGTTATGTCGAAAAGTCGTTTAACCTTTGCAGTATTTTCAGGCTTGACACGTTGATTAGTGCAATCAGGTTGTAGATGCGCGAAAATGTACAATGTGTCTTTAACTTCGGTAAGGGGTTTTGCTTGTAAAGGATATGTTGAGACAATGGAAGAAATAGTGAAAACATATTAGAAGTTCCATATTATGGCCAGGTGGAATTTGTAAAGCGTTTTTATTTCGAGGAGGAACAGGTTGAATGGAAGTAGGGCAGCGGTGACAGCAAGAACAAGGCTTGGTTGGATGAAATTTGAAGAATGTGGTTTGTGGCTTCATGATGGAAAACCTGGATTGAAAATATAAAGAAGGATTTATCAGAGTTGTGTAAGGTCGGCGCTTTCGTACGTGAGCGAGACATGGTGTTTGAGAAAGAATGAGATGGAGATTTCGAGAACTGTTCAAGCAGTAAAAGAGCAATGCACGGTGTGAAACTGAGAAAAGGAGTAACCAAGAACTTATGGATTTGCTGGGTATGGAAGAAACTTTAGACAGACTTGCCAAAGCGAATGGAGTGCGATGGTATGGAAATGTTTTGAGGATGGTTAATGGCGGTTAGATTTTAGGATGGTTGAAAGAAGAAGGTGAGGGCCACCAAAGATGACATTGAGAAAGCAGGTGGAAAATCAGGTGACAAATAATGGATAAACGAGAGAAAATGTCATCGACAGAGCAAAATGACGCTATGCTGTTTACGAAATTGGAAATAAGCAAGAGATAAATCCGGCCATCCCCGTTAACGAAGACAAAACCGGAATTAAATAAATTGAATTCTCTCTATCATACGAACGGAATTGACGTCGTCTTTAGCGAACAATTTTTGAAATAATTTTGTCATTTTCATTATTTAAACCTGAAAAAAATCGTCAGAAAAAATGGGCCACAAGTTGCGTGTAAAAGATTGAAATCCACACCTTTAAATGATTTTTTTCAATTCACTTCTGGCTACTTTTCCTGACAAAGTATCAGGTTGATGCTTTAGTAATGTTTTAAATTGTTGGTTTTCAGCTAAACGCGATAAGCCGTTGGCTTGTTGACTGCAGGCTGCGATTTCGGTGCCCGATTTGTTTCTACATTTTTTTGCTCTTTAGAAGAGCCTTAGAAGACAATTTTTCCCATTTAGTTGTAGTCTTTTTGGTAGAATACATCGTTCTGGCACTAGTGGAGCGAATTCGTGCTTAACTTGTTTTATATAAAACTCTGAAAACTCTTAAAGTCTGGAGCATGAAAATATCGTTAACTGTTTTCTTAGAGCATGGCTATGACAAAGACAAAGACAAACGGCTTATGTTATGGGAGAGAAGCAACGTTGAAGCTTTTTTAGAAACTGAGCTTCAAAAGAACCGGGAAACAGTTGTATCACGTGTCCAAAACATTAGTGAAAGGTAAATAAGTTATGGAAAATTTTCCACTACCTTCTACAACTAGATAGATATAGAGTGTAGTGTGCTGAATAGAAGTAATATTAAACTGAAACTAAAACTTGCTTTAACCAAAATGTAAATGCTGCTATCGAGTAACGATTATCAAGTCCTTCGTTGTAAAAGTTGATCACGTTTATTGCTCTGACAAACGAAGTGATGAAGTCCAGCAGCAATCAGGTAAGAATAGAAGTTTGTTTTTTTGTCTGTATTCGGGGTTTGACTGTTTTAACTACAGTAGAATTTGCCTAATTCGTCCTCTCAAGGGGATTAGAAAAAAGTGACGATTTAGGCGAATTGACGTATTATGCAAACAGGTGAAAACTTTGTCATAGCAGCTCGCATACTTTATCATTGTAACTCGTATACATAGTGCTTTTATTTGCAGTACAATACAAGTTTATGACGTTGTGGTTGAATACAACAATTCACAGAACACAAATATTGCTATACCGGCACACAGAGACAATATTAAACGAAGTTGGTGCAAGTAAAATTGCTAATTCGCAAAAACTTTAATGGCGATATGGCATCTTCGACTTCTAATTCGCAAAAAAGTGCGTCATTTTGTTTCGTTTTAACGATTCTCTTGCCAGTATATCCTGCCGCATTTTGGACACATTGCGTAACATCGTATTGCTGTTACCCTATGTTCTGAAATAGCGATCTAATGCGTTCTCTCAGTGGGGAGTCAAGTCGCACTTGCTACACTCTTTAATTTGATTTAACACTTCTTAAATCTGTCATCAACTTCAAAATCTTTCTGCGTTGTCTCAATGGGGAGTTAAGTCGTGTTTCGCACCTAGTGTATAACCACGGACTTCTAAATAGTAGCATCTGGACTGGAAACGCGAGAAAAAATCAGCGCGCTGAACAGCAAGTTGAGGCCAAGCAGTTATCAGCAGCGTTTGGCGTCTGAACTGTTAAGCGTGGCAAAGCGTTAGGTGAGATGCGCTACTGTACTGTCATTGTAGCTGGTGTAGCAATGTATTACTTGTAAACAGCGACTGAAACCATGCGCCAATAAGTTGAACAATAAACTAGCAGAATTTGTTGAAAATCTGCAACTGCTGAGCCTATCTTTAAAAGTACTTTAGACACACTTTGTCCGTTTTGAGAAATAGGGTTATGTAAGTTGCTAGCAACTTTTAGCTTGAAAATTCTGATTTAGGCACTTTTTGTCTGGCTATTGGTTTCCACATAGTTCACACAAGTAGCCTACTTCCACCTCCTGAAAGGTGTTGACTGTATGTCAAAATGTGACTTAAATACTTTTAGAACTCAGCTGTTTAATTGCTGACGAATGCTATGTAGACCACAGTTAATTTTGATAAAACCAACTTTACGCTTTTTTAATTCTTATTAGCTCCTTGGTATTGTAACCTTATTGTCATGCATGAACTGTAATATTTAATTAGCATCTAAGCTATAGACCTACCATAATTTTAAAATTTATATCTGTGTAATTTTGCAACTGCTGATACATCTAATATGGTTAATAAATGCTCCGCAATTAACTGCAGATCTGGCTATTCTGGTGAGTGCAAAGACCCAAATGTAACTTTTCATTCATTTCCTTTAAATGATAAAAAACTTCTGAAAATTTGGTTAAAAAACATTGCACGAAAAGACTTCACTTCTACGAAATATTCTAGGCTATGTTCATTGCACTTTAAAGTGGAAGATTTTAGGAAAGATTCATCTGATCAAACACAAAGTCGCAAAAGACGTAGAAAAGACATAAAGTTATTAAACAGGCGTCTGAAGAAAGATGCTATACCTAGTATTTTTAGTGGTTTGCCATCTTATTTTGCATTTGATGATGTGCATTCACGAACAGGAATGGCTTTATCATCATCCCGACATGAAAATGCAGCAAAATTGCTCGAAGAGCAAGGCGAAAAGTTTTTAGAAACAGATCAACTAAAGAACTTTGATGATTTATTAAGTAGTCTTGCTAAAGAACAACTTCCCCAAGATTTCCTTATGCGTTATACAGATTCTGGAATTGATTTGATTTGTTTATCACAAGAGCAGCCACCAACTATTTCTGGAACAATACATATTGATAAACAACTCAAAGTCTGTCTTTATTCTGATCAACAACTTTTACCATGTTCCTCTTACAAGCACATTATAGCTGCTGGTGATGTAACTCTTTTGTCTCAGGTGACAAATTTAATGGCTTTTCTAAAGAATTTTAAAACTTCTGACTGCTCTTCATCCATTCTTCTTGCAAAGATTGCACAGCTAATTGAAGAATTTTTTGACATGAATGACAGCAATGAAACGTATCGTCGTTTGTGTGATTTTATCTTGGAACAATTAAACTTAATGACCAAAAGCAAGCACCAGCGAAGATATTCAGTTGATCTACTTCTAGTATCCTTTATTATTAATGCAACAAGCTCCAAAGCATATGAAAGGATACTGGAAGAACACATTTTGATTTTGCCTTCTGTGAAAACTTTAAAAAAAATCACAATGAATTTAGATAAAAGAACTGGGCTGGATGATGCCGGATATTTAAAAATGAGATTTTCAAAGCTTAATGCATTTGATAGAAATGTTTTGCTAATGATTGATGAGATTTATCTTTCAAAGCGTGTTGAAGCAAGTGGCGGTCAAGTTTTTGGCCTAACTGCTGACTGTAATGTTGCTGCCACAGCTTTGTGTTTCATGATCAAGTCTCTATCAAGTGGATATAAAGATATGGTTGCAATGTATCCGATCAAAAATCTAAGAGCAGAAACTCAGAAAGCTTGTTTTGATAAAGTTATGGCCCTTCTTTATGAAGTTGGATTTAATGTTATTGGCATTTCTGTCGACAATGCTCCTGCTAATAGAAAATTTTTTAAAGAGTTTCTATGTGGTGGTGCTTTGAAGGAATCAATAGTCAACCCTTTTACTGGTGGACAAATATTTTTGATTTTTGATCCTACCCATATTGTCAAGAACATATACAACAATTTTTTATCAAAAAGAGTCTTCAAACTTCCAACCATGCCTCCGCTTATTCCTAATACAATTACAGCTCGTTTTGATGACATTGTTGCAGTACATAACTATGAATGCCAGAAACCTCTTAAAATTGCACATTGCTCAACAGACACAGTTCTGCAACCAAAAACCATAGAAAAAGTCAATGTTAAATTAGCACTGGCTGTTTTTCATGAGTCAACTGTGAATGCATTGAAATATTTTGGGTTTAATGACACTGCGAGTTTCGTTGAGTTATTTTTGAAGTTTTGGTCTGTTATCAATGTCTCTAACTCAACTATTGGAAGACGCAAACGGGACAATGTACGTGACCCTGTTAAGTCACCTAAAGATTGAAAATTGGATTTCTTAACAAATTTTGTACAATTTGTGATTTTATGGGAAAATTCAAAAGTAAGTTGTGTATTGGTAATAGTTTTGTTTATCTTTTAAACAAATTTGTTACTTTTTCAGTAGCAAAAGTGTGTTGTGGGTTGAAAATTTGATCGTGGGTTTTGAAAAAGTTCTTGCTTTTGCTTTGCCATTGATCTGCCCTAATACAGTAGTGTGCAAATTAATTGACTCACTCAAGAAAACAGCTGAAATTTTAATCAAAATGCTTTACTATTCAAAACGCATAACAAAATTTACACTCAATATGACACATGGCCTCCTTTGTCTTTTACAACTTGTTTTTACACGTTTTGGCATAAAAAAGACTAAGTTTTGGCAACTTTTTACAGTTTTCTCATCATGGTACCAAACGGCAAAAACGGCCTTTATCAGCTTGGTGAGGTCAGTACAATCTTTAAAGCTCAGCCAATGTATAATTATAACCCCCAAATTCTCTACTGGTTTCAAGTCTGGTTGAGCTCACTGGGCAATCTAGAACCTTTGTTTGGTTTTTCTTGAGACACTTTCTTTACTTTTTTAACAACATAACATGGGGCCAGATCTTGCTCAAAAATGCCCCTGCCACCTAGAAATGCTGTTTGCATGTAAAGCACCTTCAGAAGAAGATGTTTTGGGGGTTTTTCAGTTTAAGTGGTGTGGGATCACTCTACCTGGTATCAGGAATAATGAACCCTAACAACAATATCGACGTAATCCAGCGCAACGTTATGAGAGACTTGCAAACAGCATTTCCAGGTGGCAGGGGCATTTTTGAGCAAGATCTGGCCCCATGTCATATTGCTAAAAAAGTAAAAAAAGTGTCTCAAGAAAAACCAAACAAAGGTTCTAGATTGCCCAGTGAGCTCAACCAGACTTAAAACCAGTAGAGAATTTGGGCGATGTAATTATGAATTGGCTGAGCTTTAAAGATTGTGCTGACCTCACCAAGCTGATAAAGGCCGTTTTTGCCGTTTGGTACCATGATGAGAAAACTGTAAAAAGTTGCCAAAACTTAGTCTTTTTTATGCCAAAACGTGTAAAAACAAGTTGTAAAAGACAAAGGAGGCCATGTGTCGTATTGAGTGTAAATTTTGTTATGCGTTTTGAATAGTAAAGCATTTTGATTAAAATTTCAGCTGTTTTCTTGAGTGAGTCAATTAATTTGCACCTACTGTAAGCTCGAGCATTGATATGCCACCACAAAAGGTCTACCTATTAGTAACTAATTTTCCTAGAGAATTTGACCACAAGGAAGTATGTTAAAGCTGATTTTTTTGTCACAGCTTCCCGGTTTGACAAAGGAAACTGCACTTGCTTTGCGTCAGACTTGTACTGCCATGCCTGGGCTGTGTAGGTACTTACTCAATCGATGTGATTTCAAATATGTACTTATGGGCAAAATACAGTCAGACAACATAGAAGGAAGATTCAGCTATGTTCGTCAGCTCAGTGGAGCAAATTATTACATCTCCATGAGGCAGCTACATGAAAGCGAGCGGAAGCTGCGCACCATTTCTTTGCTAAAGTATTCATGTATAACACTAACTGAGATCACAGAAGCGGCAAAGGCCTATTCTAATACCACAAACGCTATTTAGTAGCTGAATCTATTCAGGCTGAATTGCTTTTCAATGTCTTCCCCAACGAAAATGATGCTGCCATAATCTTTTATGTCTGTGGCTACTGCTGCAGATCACTAGTCAAATCCAACAAATGTAATGCTTGCAAGGAAGCAATAGTTGAAGAAGTTGACAAAACTTTGCCAATTATGGATGAAAATGTTCCACCTAAAGCCATTGATTTCTATAATGAGATCAACCGAGGTGGTCTCTGGAAGCCAACTGCAGATATTTTTAACATTGGTATCCTCTGCTGGAAAGTATTTGCTGAAATAAGTATGACTGAATTAAAACAAAAGTTATTACGTTGCGATCACCAAAGAGATGTTTTTAAAAAGATCGTAAATATTTCTTTTTACGATACATGTGCTATGCTTCCTTGGTCATTTGCTTCAATATGCAGCAACGGACATGACATAATTGATGGTATAGCCATGCGATTTTTCAATTGCATGTGCAAAAATCTCGTCAGAGATCTCAATGAGAGCGAGAGCAGCAGAGCTGCTAGGAAAATTAGAAAACTTTGCAGTAAAAGAAATGCAGCTCAATAGATTTTCTGTACAGTGTCCCCACAGTTTTTATATGATTGTTTTTGGGTAAAGTCTTTTGCTTTTATTTCTGGATTTAATACTGCTTTTCCTTGTCACATAAATGGGGTTTATAGGCATTACTGTCACTATTACCAGAAACATCTTGAAACTTTATTACATTTTATGTTTAGCTAAAATTCAATCATAAAGTCGCATAACCTATGACTGGTTTCAGCATTATAATGTTGGTATCATATTTTTATGATTGGTAAGGTGATATTTTTTTTAATCACTGCAATATACAATATGCTATCTCAATTATGGTAGCTTAATTGATCAAGTAGCAGTACTATTTTATTACTGATATGGTGTTACAACGTTTCTGCTGTAAACATTTTGATGCAGGAGTTAATTGAAATGCAAACTGTTTTCTAGTTCTTAGTGATAAAGTAGTGTCGATATTAAATTTCAAGGTCACTAAATTAATATTTTTTTCATGTGTTATTATAAATTTGGTATTAATAGTATTACTATTTATTACTATCATCATTGATACAAGTTTAATTATTGGTGTTAGATTTTTATGCTTGCTAATGTGCTTACAAGGCCACTTGTTTCGTAAATTACTAATCGTCCCTTGTGATGTCAGTATTTTGTTTCAAGGTCACTAAATTTATATTTTGCTCAAGAAAAATTATTGTCCATATAATATTATTATTACTTTTTTGAACATTTCATTGTTGCTGTTACATTTTCGGATTGGCTAATATGCTTACCAAGTCGTTACGATTTGAAAATTACCAATCGTTTTTCACTTAAATTTAATCTCAATTTCAAGGACATATTTTTATTAAACATTATTGTTACTGCGGTACCGGTATATTTATCATTGTGACAATGTTGCTGTTGGTATTAAATTTTCCTTATTGGCTAATACTCGCCACAAATTGCTTTGCTGTGTGAACTTCTAGTCGTTTATTTTGCATCAAAATCGTATGATATTCCACATTATATGAGATTTACTATGTCTTCCCGATATTAATATTAGTAAAAGCATTTCATACATTATGTTTCCTCCCATTTTGACTTTAATGACATAATAACAATAATAAAGTTCTTCATATGTCAAAAAGAAGAATTATTGGCTAGAAAGTCGATTTCAAAATCTTGGCCTCAACTTGTCATAGCCGCCATTTTAGTTTCCAGTCCAGATGCTACTATTTAGAAGTCCGTGGTATAACTTTGATTAACAAATTGCGAGGTGCTGCAATTCTCAAAAAAAGATCCTTAATTTGTTGGAATTGCCACCGTGTTAAATTAACTGCTTAATCATCAAAAGCGAAACTGCCAATGACGTATTAGCCGAACAAAACGCTTCTCAGGGGCAAAAAGAGGTGACGAATTGACGAATTAGACAACGGCGAATTAGACGAACTGAAATGTACACAAAAGATAGGGATTTTGCAAGGGCCGGCGAAAAAGTGAGGAAATGAGCGAATTAACGAGTTAAACGATGACGAATTCGACAAATTCTGCTGTACTATTATTGTTGCCTTGGGCTTGCAAAAAACCTGCGCAATGTGATAACTCTGGGATCGTAATAAAACTATGTCCCAAGTTAACTTCTCAGTTGATGCCACAAAACAACTGGCTATATTAGGGACACTTGGTGATATTGCAGCTAGTGCTTCGAAAGAGCGGAATAGTTTCAGCACTGCTGAACTGGCGAATGAAGCAAAATATCAAAAATTTCTGCTTGATGATCGTTATTTTGAAGAGTGGTTTAACCTTTGAAGTATTTTCAGGCTTGACGTCTTGGCAAGCTCTATCAGCTCTGTGGAAGATAGTCTAATTCATCATCAAAAGATGGCAAAGCGAGTTGAATCATTAGAAACGAAGTTAAACAAGTCAAACGACTCGCTTCAATGGATTGTTGCTGCTCTCATGGGCAAAGAATTTATACCCAAAGATATGTCCAGCCGTGGTAGGAGTTGTTGCATGTTTTAATTTTCTGCATGAACTAAATCCCGTAATTTTTTGAGCACTTCTAATTTATCACTACATTTTCGTTTCTTTTTGGTCGAGAAATGACGTCATTTGAACAGCAGCAATGGCATTTAATGATAATGGTGACGTCATATCATCACCGAGAACTAGTAGTGTTATAAACACCATCAATCATCAATTGCAATGCTATCATATGGCCAGGATAAATCATAACCATTAAATGTTTAAATCTTCTATCTCAGAAAAAAATCGGTTTTTCATGTAGATTGAAGTGTTCAAGAAATCCTTTTTTTTTTCAGTTCATTTTAAAGCGAGGACACAGAAATACCCTGAAAGTGACAAGATTCGATTCACTCTTTCTGACCATGTCGTACCTTGGAATGTAAATATCGGATTTCTGATTTATTGTTGATGTGCAACTTAGTATTTGCATAAAACTAATTGCTAGGTTGAAGCTAAAGAGTAGTGGCATAAGCAGCACGTGTCTTCTCCTCATCCAAAGTTAGAATTATGTTGCTCTTTCGCTTTAAAAAAGCCAATTTTCCAGAAGCTTTTTGTAATCCTCTTATCAGTGACGATGTAGCGTCAAATGAAATCCGGAGTTAACACTGTATTTTGTTTTGGAAATTCGGATCTAAACAGGGCGATTGGTTCGACGCCATTCAGCCGCTGACAATGGTGTCACCAAACGCTTTTGGCTAAGCGTTTCTTTTCAAAAATGTACATCCAATAGTTTATTTGCAGCTATACCATAGACAAGTTGATCTTTTTGGAATCATTTTTCGGGATTCTGAATTGCCAGAAGCATTTTTATATTTAAAAACTAGCTTTTAGTAGGTCTGATGTAAAAGCAGGTAAAATGTGAAAGTAGATTTGGACGAGCTTTTCAGCTCAACAGTAGGGCCAAACTTGAATAGAATCAAAAAGATTGAAAAAAGATATTACTATGTTGACTAGTAACCATTGTTTGCAGTAGTTGTATTACCAAATGTATCGACTTGCACTGATTGGTACTGCCTAAAAAGACGATAAGGTTATATTACAGTCTTTCAAATTTCCCGTTCTTGCGTTTGATGAGTTGAATAAGTTTTTGTTTTGTTGCAGATACCCTTCCCCAATTATAAACCAACAAAATATACTGCTGTTTCAGTGTTGGGAGAGCCCGATACGCCCAAGTGGGCTGACGAGGAAGCAGAGCATGCTGGGCTGCCGTACAACGAATTTGATCAAAAAAATAACGTTGACCGCACTAGCTTTATGGGACAATACGAGGTTGTAGATGGAATGCCGAGGTATGTACAACGTAAAGTTATGCTGCATTGTGCAGTGGCCATGTTTTTCTTGAAACTATGGGTTTTGAGAATTTAGGTTGATATCAGAAACAGTTTTGTAGAACAGTATAGAGGGTTGATTTTCTGCTAAGAAACTTCCAGGCTCTAACAATCCGCGCGGTTTAACTTTTTTCAACATCAATAAAAAATTGTGGTTTTTCAATCTGGCTGTAATGCCATTCATAGTTTTCCCTCTCGGCATTTGCAATTTATTCACACAGTCAGTGTTTAGCTAAGATTGTATTGGAAAACATGTAATATCAAGTTGAATTGCTGGGTGAATTCAGATCTACTACCCGGTCTTTTTACAACCGATACGGAAAACGAACAGCGTATAGCCTGGCCCAGTGAAGCCAAGCGTGACTTAACTTAGTTTGTTTTGTTTTCACCCAGTCGCTAGCCGTGCGCGGCTGAATAGAACAGTCCTAAGAGCATTTTTGACTTTAGAGAAGCTTGCAGTTTGCCGAACTTGATGTGGAGAAACTTGTTTTTTTTTTAATTCTCTATCGCAGGAATCCAATTGGCCGCACCGGTATGACTGGCCGTGGATTGCTGGGCCGTTTTGGACCTAATCACGCTGCAGACCCAATTGTGACCCGCTGGAAACAAAACAAGACAAAGACGGACCAAAATAAGGAGCGGATATTGGAGTTTGTCGCTGTCCAAAGACCAGGAACCTGTGAATGGGCTTTACCAGGAGTAAGTAGGCTAATTGCTTTGTTCTGTTTTTACTAGTAGACGTCGGGAACTCGGGATGAATGTTTCTGATGCGATGTGCTGTGTTGCTGTCATTAACGGCCCATTTTACATAAGACTTTGATTAGCAAGTGAGCCATCAAGCAATATTGGCAGCAGTCGCTCTTTGCTGTAGCGACAATAGAAATATTGTTCTGAATGCGGTTTGTTTAGTATTTTTTGGAGATTTCTGTGACCTGAAAATTGCTTTTTATTTATGTTTGTAAGTTTTTTAATAGATTACTGTCACCACACTTAATTTGTAGAATCCACAAGCTGTTCCTCTTGTCTCATCAAGATGTCTTGTTTCGGCAGGTCTGAGCATAACTGATGAACCTGAGAGCGAAACGAGTTGCACTGTGTGTAATAAAAGGCCCTTGCAGGAATCAGCTAAAACAGTTACTACATCTATGTTAAAATATGCGAAGTACTCTGTCCACTCGACTGAGGCCACACTTGCTGCATATATTTTTGTGTTGTGTTAGCGTTATGCCCATACCGTAGCTGAATTGACATAGCTATGGTTTTGCAACTAAGAGTTAACTAAGTTTACTAGGAGATTATGGTTTCATTGTTCGCTTAGATTTTGTGTAGCTCTTCCTTCATTGGTTGCGGTGTTTATGATTGAGATGCACTGTGCCAGCAATTATTGAACTCCGTTGTCCACCTGGTTTTATTTGGAATCGGATTTATTCTGTGGACGGAGGAGAAAAATACGAAATATGAAAACATAAGCAAACTCTTTAAGCTACACTGTCAATTTTAGGAATTTGTTGATCCCGGCGAGAATGTGACTAACACAGTGAAGAGAGCGTTTAGAGAAGAAGTCCAATCTAAAGGTCTGTCTGCTGAGGAAAACGAGGAAATCAACGAAAGAATCGAAAAATTTCTATGTTCCAGTGGTGTGGAGGTACGGCTTGAATGTTTGTGAACAAGACAGTAGATACGACGCTATTGGCCCGCACCAATCAACAGCCGCCTCAACGTTGTGGTGCGGTCCCCGGCCCCGTTTGGGTTGGGTCGAAATGGCTGTTGGCCTTCCCGAGGGTCCCAGTTACCCCAGGCACTCCCCTTTTGTTTTTTCGCTATGCTGCCCCCTGAACGACCGCAGTAGGGCAGCACACAGCTTCTTTAAAATCGGTCGCTTGTTTTTTCTTTCTCCTGCCCCTCTCTTGCCCTTCTTCGTCTCCTCATTCTCCTCCTTCTCTTGATGAGCGGTAACGTTCATCCCAACCCTGGCCTCATCTTTCCCTGCTCTCTGTGCGCTGGAAATGTGACCTGGCGGGGCAGGTCAGTGCAATGCTGCGCTTGCTCCAAATGGGTCCACCTGAGGTGCTCACAACTTTCCTTATCCTAATTTAGAGCTCTCGGCAGCTCTCACTCTTGGAGCTGTCCCCCCTGCCGAATCACTGTGGCTCCCTCCTCGGACTCCTCCGACATGTATACCTCCACTGTGCAATCTAACCCCGCCTCTGCTAATGCTGCACTCTCGCCCCACCATCGTCCCCAAACCTCTTATCACCCATCTGCCCATTCTATATCTTCTCCCTCTGCCCCTCCATCACCGTCCCTTGCTCCTGGCTGTTCTTCTGCGCCTCCTGCCTCCACTCCCCTCCTGACTCTCTCAGGGTTCTTCAAGGGAATGCTGGAGGTCTTCGAGCCAGGAGTACTGAAATACTCCACTTTCTTTCGTCCCATCCTGTCAACCTTATCTGCATCCAGGAATCCAATCTTAACTCATCTTCCTCTTTCCGGATTTCTAGATTCTCTGCTCTGCATTCTGATCGCACCCACTCCTGGTCTGGCATTCTCTCCTTCGATACCACACACGCTAGCGGCGGCATTGTCATTTTGTCAGACAGGGCCTATCCTTTTCTAAACTTTCTACCTCCTCTCTTTCTTCGCTTGATCCTTATTCTGATTATGTAGGGATCAACATCTCTCTTAACAACTCCTCCTCGGTGTCATTTCTCAATGTGTATGCCCCCCCTATTCGCTCCTCCCCAACGGATGGCAGAACCGACTCCTTTTCTCTCTCCATTTTTCCCTCCAGAAATCTCTTCATTCTGGGGGACTTCGATTGCCATCACCCTCTCTGGGACCAAAGTGGTACCTCCAACCTCCGCGGGGAGGAAGTATTCGACTGGGTCATTTTTTCTGACCTTGACACACCCACCCTTCTCCATCGCTCCTTTGGCAGTCGCTCCTCCCCTGACATCTTCTTTGCTCCCTCCTCTCTTGCTCTTTCTTGCTCATGGGAGGTGCTTCAGGACCTGGGTTCTGACCATCTACCAATTCTTCTTTCCGTCCCTCTCTCTCCGGTCTTTCGCCCCAACGAGCGTCCCCCTTCCTTCAATTTTCAGAAAGCTCGCTGGGATGGCTTTGCCTCCTACTTTGACTCTCACTGTCCTTCTGCAGAGGACTACTCGTCTCTTTCTCTTTCCTCTGCAGCTGCTCTCTTTATCTCTCTGGCACTAAATGCGGCCAAATCTTCCATTCCTTTTGGCCGCATCAAACGCCCTCCTAAAACCTGGTGGTCTGCTGAGGTGGAAGAAGCGGTTAGTGAAAGATGCAAGGCTTTCGCTGCCGCTCACAAAAGTGATGAAGATCGCCAGGCTTACATCTCCGCTTCTCGACGTGCCTCGTCAGTCATTGCCAAGGCCAAAACTGAGGCATGGCAGACGCTTGCACTTCTCTTTCCCCTAAATCTGTGCACTCTCTTCTTCGCTCTATCGCTGGCTCTCCTTCCTCGTCTTCTTCCTCTCCTAACTTTCCTAACTGTTCTTCTCCCAGGAAATCGGCTTCGGCTTATGCCGCTTACCTGAGGTCTCACTTTTCCGTTTCTCAGCCAAAGGACCTGCGTAGCAGAGCCAGAGGCTACCTCACTGAGCTCCGCCGAACCACGTGCTCTGTGGAGTCTCACTCGTCCTTTTGCTCTCCCTTCTCTCCCGCTGAATTTCATGCGGCTGCCTCCAACCTCTCCTCGTCCTCTGCCACTGGTCCAGACAAAGTTGCCTATCCCATGCTAAAGAATCTTCCTCGTTTTGGCATAGATTTTCTTTTTCACATCTTCAATCTCTCCTGGTCTTCGCATTCCTTCCTTTCCGTCTGGAAGACATCTTCCATTATTCCCATACACAAGATGGGTAAGCCTCTCGACTCTCCTGCTTCCTTCCGGCCTATCTCTCTCACTTTCTGCGTATCAAAGCTGTTTGAACGCATCATTCTATCCCGTCTACTCTTTTTTTCTGGAATCTAATTCCATTCTCTCTCCCCGTCAGGCCGGTTTCCGCCCTGGACGGTCTACACTTGATCAGATTCTGTTCCTTTCTCAGTCCATTTCGGATGGGTTTAACAAACCCAGGCCGGGCTCTTGGATGATCATGTCTACTATCGATTTCTCTTAAAGCTTTTGACTCTGTCTGGCATCCCGCTGTTTTCCACAAACTGATTTCGGCTGGCCTCCCTCCTTGCTTTGCTCGTTGGACTCAATCTTTTCTTTCTGACAGGCGCGCTTCTGTGGTCTATCAAAATCACAAAAGTCATTTCTTTCGAGTCCGTCGAGGTGTTCTACAAGGATCCGTTCTTGGTCCTGTACTTTTCTCTCTCTTCATTAATGATCTTCCGGCTTCTCTGCCTTCTTCTGTCAGCTGCTGTCTTTATGCTGACGATGTGGCCATTTGGTCCTCCTCCCCCTCGGTCCCTACTGCGGTGGAGGCCACACAAGGAGCTCTGTTTCGATTAAAGCGCTGGCCTGAATACTGGTGTCTTCCTCTCAATCCGAGCAAATATGAGGCCTCCTTCTTTTCAGTGGACCCCCACCAAGCTAACCTCCAGCCCAACCTCCTCTTATTCGGCTCCCCCCTCCGTTTCAATCCCACTCCAACTTTGCTTTGGATCACCTTCGACCGCACTTTTTCCTTTTCTAAGCATGTATCTCCGCTGAAGGCCAAGTTTTTCCCACGTCTCAAGGCCTTACGCTGTATCTCTGCTTCCTCATGGGGCCCCTCCAAGGAGTCCCTCTCTCTTCTGTACAAATCTTTTTTTCGGCCCATTCTCACTTGTGCTTCACCCGGGTGGTTTCCTTTCCTAAGCGCTACCAATCTTACCAAATTGGAGTTTGCCTCCATCGAGCAGCCAGTCGCGCCATCACCGACTGCCTCTCGCCCTTCCCTATCCCTCTGCTTCTCTCCGAGGCTTTTCTGCCTCCTCTACGAGTCATCCTGACCCATTTCACTCATTTATCTTACGAGCAGGCTCTTCGCCTCCCAACTTCCTTTCCCATTTCAGGTTTGGCCAGACTAGGAGTGAAACCAAGACTCTGCAGATCGTCCTGGAGAGCTTTTGCGTCCACTCACCCGCTCATGCTTCCTTCTACTTGTTCTAGGGAGGCCCTTCTTGCTTGCCCTCCCTATCCTCCTTGGAATCTGCCCTCGTTCACGGTGGAGTCCACCCTTTCCACTCCGTGCTCTCGCTCTGATCCTCCCCTCTCTTGCCAAGGTGCGGCTCTCGCCCACCTTGACTCTTTCTCCCCTCATGATCTGGTGCTTTGGACAGACGGCTCTGTTTCTTTTCCTTTTGGTAAAGGCGGCTCCGGCGTTCTTGCCAACTGCTCTCTCTGTGGCACTGAGGCCACTCGTTCCTTTTCGGCAGGCCCAGTATGTTCAAGTTTTTCCGCTGAAGCCTGCACCATTCTACGCGCTCTTTGCTGGTCTCGGCAGCACCAACAAGTCTGCCATTTGTCTTCTCTTATCCTCCTATCTGACTCTCGTTCTGTCCTCGCCACCCTGTCCTCCCCTCCATCTTTCCTCTTACCTCAAACTCTGTGGCAGATCTGGCAGGAACTGTCTTCTCTCTCTTGTTCTATCAGACTACAATGGGTCCCCGGACACTCATTTCTACCGGGGAACGATACTGCTGATGAGCTAGCCAGACGGGGAGCGCTGCTTGCGCCCTCCGCAATCCCTTGTAGTCTCTCTCTTATCTCGGACTGGAGGCGTACTGTCTCATCTAAACTCTTTGACACACAGGTTCTCTCGATTTCCACCGAGGAACTTGTGCTCCCTCGTCATGCTCGCTGTGTCCTCTCTCGTCTTCGCTGCAACCGACGCAGCCTTCTTTTAGGTTCTTGTCTCTCTAGGATTCGCAGAATTGAGAATTCTTCCTGCAGCGCCTGTGGACACTCGTCCCAGAACAACACTCATCTCATTCTGCACTGTCCAGCCACGAACTCTTTGCGCCGCTCACTGTTTGGCGACTCTCTATCTCTGTACGACCTCTGGTCCAGACCCTGGGGAGTTGCCCGGCTTTTGGGGCTCCATGGTCTTCCGCAATGCCCGCATCCCTCGGAAGGGGTCGGGTAAACAACAACAACAACAACAACGCTATTGGCAAAGAACTTTTCTCACTCGTTTTTGCTCATGCGCAACAAGTTTGGTCAAAGGTCAAGTTGCTATAATGTTGAATTGAATTGCTTGTTTAGAAGGATTGCTTTGTTGGCAAGGTTAGCTCGAAGTCTGCCGGCTCTGCTCGGGCGCTCCCCCACGTTGCCCCCTTCAGTGGTAGGCCTGTTTCATGACTTGGTGCTCTTTTATTTGTACTCGTATATATGTGACCTCAAGTCCCTAGCTACCTCTTTCGCGTTCTGTTTCCTGCACAGATTTAGCCAAGGAGCGAGAGGAGCAATGCATACCTGATTCCGATAGATCTGTAAAGCTATTTTTAACCAAATAGGTGATTTGTGCTCCCGTTTACCTTGCGATTTCATACCGGCTTACCTAAAGTTTATTCCCGCGCAATGCCTGCTCTGTTCACAGCAAAAGCGTAGCCAGAAAGCAAAAGGGATCATACCTCCTCCCAAAATTTTAGTCCTGAGCCTGATAGGTTTATTAAGCTGTCGTCAAGCGAAATAGATAAATTGTTTTTCCGTTTGTTGTAGGATTTTACATATGGAAGTTGTTTTCCGTGATTTTTACTTTACCTTTAGATTTCATTAAGCTTTCCTTAACACATTGTCATCCGAGAATAGAAATGTCAATTATTTGACTAAAATCCGTTTCAGAAATCTTTAAGGATAAAATTGTTGTCAAAGTTGCTTTGTGGATGTTTTAGACTGTGAGAAATTGCCGGTAAAACTTATTTTCCGAAAAATTGTGTTTCTTGGCTACTCGTATTTTTTTTCTGGCTCTAAACTGCAGGCTGGTGTTACCCACTTTTAAAGTGCGCGTATGCAGACCGATAAATTCCCATTGCTGTTATAACTTTGCAGATTTTTTGAAATGCTAAATTGGCCTTCTTTGACTCTCAAAAATTGCTGATGTAATTTGCTTTCCTGAAGCATGTTTTCTATGGCCTCGCGTAGCTATTTCTAGTACACTTCCGAAAAAATGTCGGTTGCCGTTACTCACTTTTTAATTGCTCGTTGACTGATTGAAACAATTTCGTTGCTTCAATTCAGTCATGTTTGTGATCCCTTACCTACTTACTTTTTGTGACTTAAAGACAGCGTTTCTTTCGTTGTTTTTTACAAAAGCCGCCATAACCTGTTGTAATCTTTGAATATCTCGCTTTTCTCGTTCTTAACTTGTGGATGCTGTCAAGCCGTGTTTGTCAAAATCGCACCTGGCAACATCATGGTGAAACAGTTATAATTAAAGTAGGACATTTCTGAGAGAATATTTGTGTATCGAGAGGATTAATAATTAGATCTACCTCAAAGTCTTATTACTCATTGCATTTTTAAAACGATGCTGAAAGTAGGACTAAAATTCACATCTGCACCAACCGTCGCACGATGATCATGACTCGCATGTGTAAAGCACAGCTATTCTCATTACTGTGTAGAGTATTCGAAAAACGCTGGGCATATTGCTATACAGACTGATTTAGTGACTGCTTGTCGCTCTGGCTACAGCAAAATGTGCCTTTAGGTTTTGAGACCATAAACAAAAATTTGTACTCTCCTCCTTTGCTCATAACCCCAATCATCGTACTTTTGAATTAAGACTAGTCTTACGATAACTACGGGGGCACAAAGGAAAAGTTGGTTGTAGACACCATAAAAGTAGTTGCTTTACTACTACAGAACTAAGTTATTCAGTGGTAAGCTCATTTAACGGTTTGGTGCGACCCCTCGTAATGATATTCGTGACGTCAAGTTCATTGGCTGCTGCCCCTTTGTGCCCTGTCCCGTTATAGAGAAAAAACGGTCGCATCTTTTCCCAATTGTCTAGCGTTCGATCCTGATAGGCATATTAGCCAATTTTCAAACCAACAATTTTCCTGTATGAGATTTCACACAGTGGTATTGACCATTTACATAGCTAGAAGAAAATTTTGCGGGCAATAGGCAAAGATATATTGATCAGTTTTGGTATTCTTCAATTTTGTTCGATGACCTTTTTTGGAGTTATCAATTCTGACTCCAAATTTCGTCAGTATACTTCAAATTTGTTGCATGACTTTTTTCTTGAGATCAACATTTCTTAACTGTTTAATCTGGTAACACCTTCATTTTATGATCAGGATCAAAAAATTTTGAAGAAGCAATGACCCCTGTGCCCCCTCTCTACTTTTGATTAGGATGTTACGCTTAAACAACAATTTCACATACTTTTATTTGTTCCTTTCGCTAAATACTGGGAGGTATTAATTTAAAGTTGAGTCATGGCCTACTTAAGAAGGAGACAGCCAGACATTTCAACTTTTCATGTAAAAACTGGAAGGATAACTTTGTACGTGGCTTTTGCTTTTTCTTTGCATCTGCAAGATGAAGCAAATTGATTAATGAACACCAACATACTATTTGATTTAGGGCTTTTAAGTCACTTTTAGAAAATTAAATAGGCTTATTTTTAGCGATTTTTAGTGATGATACAAGTTCAGCAAAATAAACTCTGAATTAGTCAGTTTTCATGCAAGATTTGATTTTCCAAATAAATAACACTAAATTTGTCAAAGCATGCAAAGTTGCGAAATGCAGGTAACACTAACCGTAAGCATCCACAACAAATGTTTCGCCGCCAGTTCAATTACATTCGACCTCAGGTTTAAGGGGGAATATGGGGAATTTGCAAAAGAGACGCGTTTAGCATGCTAAGATCGATGTTATGTGACAGGCTGAATACTCGCGCAAAAATAAATCCGTCACAATTTTTTTCTTTTTTTGTTGCCATGGTAACCAAGATGTTTCCTTTGCCATGGCAACAGACGAGGAAACTTTGGCATGAATATCTCGGCCCCTGCACGATGGAATTGAAGGGTTTTGGTGCAACTTGATCGTCGAACACTACTCTATGCAATCACGTAGCAACTTGTACATAAATTCAAGCTGTTATTATATACTGGGGTTGGTCAAAAATACTATTTTTTTCAGTGAAATTTCCACATATTTTCCAACAAAAATATTTATAGCAAAAAAAGTACAATAGTTAGCCCATTTTCACTACGTCATTGCATTCATAAGTCTATTAGCTAGGTCTATGCGAAATTTCATAAAAATTGACCGTACGAATTCAGAATTACAAATGCCAGAAAGTTTATAGTCATTATAAAATCGCGATTTTGAGAAAATCCATCTAAAAGTGCACATTTACACCGATTTACACTTCTAACCTGAAGAATTATTCATTTTTTAGCAATGTTTCACGTTGAAATGCGACTTTTCATGGCAACAATCTTAAAGATGAAGGATTAAAGATACAATTTTTGTTAAAAAAATATTATGGCAAAAACGAACCCCATATTCCCCCTTAAACCACAGTGCGTTGCCGCTCTTTTTATCTTTGTTTAAAATGCTATACAACATCTCTTCTAATTTAGTTAATGGTAAGTTTTTGGACATTATTTTAAAAAATGTATTGCAAATTATGCGATTGATAAGTTCAATAATTTTGGAATGGTCGTCGCATGAAAACGAATAAGACGTTACATCATCTAGACCAGTGGTTCTCAAAGTGGGCGATAGTGCATTTTCGAAAAGTTAAAATTATCGAAAAATTTACGATTGTACCTGACCAAAATGTCTCCAAAAATTAAAAAGCTCATTGAAGATCACCAAGCTCATCCATCTCATTGAAGAAACACTATTTACTATAATTCGTCTATTAGTTTAAGTATTTGTAATAAATTTGTTTGTACTTTTTAGTCTTTTAGTATTGCTGGAGAGAGGGGGGGTGATGATGAAGTATAGAGTGCTGTAAGGGGGCAACGGTAACATATAGTTTGAAAACCACTGATCTAGACTCAGCACATTCTTGGCACCGATTCTTGCGGGAATCTTAATCTTTCGAAAAATATTTTCGGATAATCTGCAGGTGGCGTAAAGCCACCACGAGACAGTTCAAAAGATAGTCAAAGTCTTCAAAGGCAGAATCTGTTGAAGAGTTGAAGGTTAAAAATGCTCTACGGTTTAAACATTTTATCTTCTTTATCACTTTTTTCGAGATATATTCAGAATTGACTGCAGCAAGTTTTGTTGCGTTTAAATCCAAAAACAGTTTCCCAGTTAAGTAGGCATGTCATTTAGCTCTTGATTTAATTGCCCCAAGGCAAGATCCTGGCTACTCACGGGGTGAATATTTTCTGGTCACAATAAAACTGATTCCCTAAGAAGCGACTTATGGCTAAAATCCGCTCATTTGTGTTCACCTTTCGCAGCGTCCGCTTCGCAGTCGGTAGACCTGGGGTTCATTTCCCTTGTCGAGTCATACCAAAAGACTTTAAAAAATGGTATTCAGAGCTTCCCTGCTTGGCGCTCAGCACATAAAGGATAGTGTGGAGAACAAGCCGGCAAGCTTGCTTGTTGTGTCCTTGGGCAAAGCACTTAACGGGATGCCTCCGTCTTTATGTGGCAGACAGATGGTGGGGCCAAGCAGTCTACCCGTTGTGGTGGCCCAGTCTGACGAAAGACATGCAAACCGAGCATGAGCTCATACGCGTGAATGAATGAACCTTTCGCAATTTAACCTAAAAGAGTCCTCCACTCATCTGGCAGTAGTGTAAAAAGCGACGCTCAAGAAAATTGATATTAAATCTTGCTGTAAGGACAAAAGCATAGCTATTTTCAAGCAAATGTTTAATTAGAGAAGCAGTACACCTCCCACTAATAACTAAAACAGATGTAGTTTGCTAGCTTGGGGTATAGTTTTCAGTGCTGAATTTTCCATTCTGAGAGCCAGTCGACAAATTTTCGAAAAAATGATGGTTTGCAATCATTTGGTTTGGCAGCATCCCCGAGATGAAAGTTCATATTCAGTTTTTGCTTACTGTTGCTCAACGTCCAAACAAATACGTATCATGGCCTCATGGAGCAAAAAAAATTGATGAATAACATCGACGCTGTATTTGGCATTGCTTGCTGCGAACAAGGCTCATGGTGATATTATATTTGTCTCGGTGATGCAGTGGCTAAAGCGTCCGCTTCACACCAGCTAAATATAATATTGTCGCTAATTATGATATTGTTCAATTCCATTGTCGAGTCTTACTAAAATGTGAAAACCATTTTCGCAGTTTCTTTACTGGACGCTCACACGAAAGGAACAGTGCGGAGAAAAGCCGATGAATTCGCTTGTTGTGTTCATGCGTTACGCACTTAACAGGATACCTTTATCTTTATGAGGTGGACTAGAGGTAGGGTCATCAAGTCTACCTCTCAGAGTGGCCCAGTCTGACAAAACACTTGCAAACCGAGCATGAGCTGACATACATGAAAGCGAAACATAGTTAGCTTGAATGTCGTTGGAGCTATAAAATTCAAATAAAATTAGAATGTTATAGCTCTTGCAAAGCCATCGTACAATAATACAAAAGCGTGCGCGGGTGACTGCATGCTACACTGTTAATGTTGCGATATCGCGTCAGTGCGTGAAGAAACCAACAAACCAATAAATAAGAAATTGCTAAAGTTTAAGTCAATTGCAGGAGGTGTTTTTGCAGTTCATAAAATTTGGAAAAAATTTAAGGAAATTTCTGCGATCTCGTTGCAAATCTTTCTAAAGAGCAGAACATTTAATGGGTTACTTTGAATGGTTTGGCGGCCAGATATAGCCTGCGGGCCGCGGATTATACGCCCCTGACGTAAGCTGTAAATTCTGTTTTTCCTTAGCAACTCTTGTCGATTGAGGTTGCTTGTCCAGCCGCTTTTATGGAAAAAAAAACATTTTTAAAGAAAGCTTAGATGCTCTACTGTGTTGTCTAAGAAAATAAACTATGTTGATACTTTTATTTTGTTTCAGATATATCATGGTTACTGTGACGATTATCGTAACACTGACAATGCATGGGTTGAGACTGTAGCTTATAATTTTCATGATGAAGATGGTAAAGTCTTTAAAAACATCTTTTTTTCTGTAAGTAATTTAGCTGTAAAGTTTAACCATACCATTGCTCACTTGGGAAGAAAAGCAGGGCAAAGATGAATTTCTATCAAGTAGAAAGGATCGATGCAATGTGTGTGGGTGATTTATTTCTAGTCATCCGTGCATCCCTGTTTATAATAGAGAAGCCTCTCACCCTGCATGTCCTGAAAAGCGGCTTTCTAGTACCCGCCAGCGGAAGTCCTTTGATTGGTTTTCAGTGTAAACCTGGATGACCATTCTATCCTGCTCAAGGCTACGCAACCATGTTGCGGGCTACTTTCGAGAAAATGATGCAATAAATGTGCTGAATGCAAAGGCGTTATGCTATTCTGTACCTACGCTCAACCACGTTACGGTAGTTTCCTCGAGTTTCACGCTCATTGTTGCTCTTAATGCTGCAAAATATGTTCTGCAGATGGTTTTGATTTCATCACATACTATTTTAGGCTGGCGAAGGATCGGCCAATGTTAAGTGGAAGACTGTGGATGCGACGCTGGAACTCTTTGCCGATCATCAAAAATACTTGAAGAAGGTGGCCGAATTACATAAAGCCCATTATTAAACTAATCATGGTAGACATGCACCGAATTAATAACGCATAATTTCTGTGAGATACTGTAAAAGAATTCAAAACACGTTTTTTAGTTAGCTATGACAAAATTGTAATTAATTACGCTGCTTTCTTTATCAATCCTAAATCTCACTTATTTCTGTGTGTTTTGAAATAAAAAAATATTGTTAGTAATAAGCGTAGCTGAATATGAAACATTACACTTACACTTCAATGGGCGAATTTCGATTCACTGCACATCCCACGTATTCTTAAAAGCGTTCTAAAAGGCGATTATATTGCCAATGCTTATGTGTGGCCGGCGAAGATCAATATAGAACTAGTATTTTTTGCCTAAATGAACTGATAGTGGATTGAATTAGAACATTTTGTGGCTTTTACTGTTTATTCATTTTATCAAATTTGTTTCCAAGTTTTGAATAATTTTAGTCTTAACAAATAATTTTGCACTATGAACAGTGTTTTGTAGGGAAAGTGTTATGCAAGCTATTCTGGATTAGTTTACTCAACACTGTTTTTATCTGTTCGTTTTTACATGAGTGCTTAATTTTGCCATTTGTAATATGTACCAATTTTGCCATAATTTGTAATATGTACCTTATCTGACATCACGTTGTATTTAATCGTGTCGGGAAAATTCGCCGTAAACAAGTTTGCCGTAGGAAAACTCGCCTCAGGAAATTTCGCCTAATAGGCGAAAGGCAGTGTACACCGAAGGGGCAGGCCCGGTATATAAATGTACGGGGCAGTGTACAGTGGAAGAGAGTGTACAGGGTGGGGGGTAGATACTTGGGGTGCAAAATTTGACTGCGGCGAAATTTCCTGAGGCGAGTTTTCCTACGGCAAACTTGTTTACGGCGAATTTTTCTAGAACCGTATTTAATTATATTCAAAAAATATCTACGTAACTTCACACTTCAATATGTTTTGTTGTTTATATTTTACCATTGGTTTTGTTGCTAATGGTTCATATTGTTATATCCTATCCTGACTAAGTTGCAATGTTGTGGACACGCGACAAAAAACTACATGCAAATGCTAATTGCACAGGTAATTTTCAACAGATATTTTAGTTATGCTAGACTGCTAATCAAAGCTGCAGCAAAATCACGTGATTTACGGTTTTCATGTATAGTATGATATTGTTAATTGGTGTGAGGTTTTTTCGATGTTTTGTATGTTCAAAGTTGCATATATATTTAAGTGATGTGTTACGTAGCAATTTCTAATCGGCTTGCACAGGGGTCGGCAACCTTGTTCAACTGAAGAGCCTTTTGGGCTCGATTTCCACGGAAATAAGAACGATGTGAGCAAAAATCACTAGATAAAAAACCTTTTTGTTGGATTAACTCTTTTGCAAATGTAAAAGCTATAATAGACTGGCTTTTTTGTTATTATTTTGGCGGTTTTCTTTTTCATGATCGTTGAAGTGGAGTTCAATTTATTGACACGTTCTTGCTAACATATCTGCAGTAACTGTATTAGTTGCTTCAGTTGTTCGGTGCTGTAAATCAATATCTCTGACTTTGGCTCAGCATACCTTATCTTGAGAAAAATCCAACTCTGTAATGTCGGGGAACAAGGCGATCAAGGGATGGGACCATCACGTCCAATCTACGTATCTAAAAATGTTTTCTTCAGAATTGCCGGACTTTATAAGTCCCCAACCAGGTACTGCACCGTCCTGTCTTCACAACTTTTTATATTAAGAATAAATGGTATACCTTTTAGGTGGCTCTCTTCCATATTTGCGTCTAAAGTTTTGCTGGGATTGGATGTTTGACTTCGTCTCTAAACCAGCAAACGCACTGGCCATTTTCCTACGAAGTGCTCATTTTCCTACGAAGTGCTCATTTTCATAAACGCCACTTTCGCTGCTAATTTCAAAAGTTTCTGCTTAATCACTAGATAGATTATGATTTCAAATCTGATTATTTCAAAAAGTACCTGTCAAGAGAAAAAACTTTAGTATTTCCTTTTATGAGCCGCATGCGGACCCGGAACCGCCGGTTACCGACCCATGGGGTAGCTTGTTGTGACGTAATTTTATCGCAAGCAATCCTTCCAACAGATAACTGCTTTCAAGTTCAACTTACGTTTATTTTGTTCCACTTTTTGGATCGGGTCGATCGCATGAAGGTTTCTGTTTTTCGCTGATGATAGGGCGATTTGAAATCATGGATTGGGCGTGAAGTTGTAGTCGAAATAAATGAGCAGCATATCATTTAACTTGCGGACGGCATTGTATTCAGTGATATTCACTTTAATTCATAGCGCGAAATCTTAAAATTACTTTGATTTGCAAGTAAAAGGTTTTGTGACGCTCCCATCAACGACGATATCGCTTTAAGTATACCAGACTTTGCAATTCAGTCAATAGTGTTTTTTTTTTGTATTAAGCGTTGATTTGCTACCGACCAGCTGTTGTTGCAAGTCCGTTGACACTGCGGAACTTTAGCACCTTGTGTAAATTTTATATGTAGGTTATGAATGTAAAAAATTAATTGTGGTTTCCAGTAATCCTTAAGGTTACAATTATTGCCGTTCTCTCATTTCTACAAATAAAGATAACAAATGAATTAAAGTTTTACTCTCATGTTGAAAGAAAACGTAAACAGGAAAGCCTGTGACTGATACGCTGTCTCTTAAGGTAAAATAATACATTACAGTACAGGTTGACCATCAGTAATCCGGCAATCAATTTTCCGGCACTAATTTGACCTAGAAAAGAGTACCTGTCTCTGTACTGTAATTTCAAATTTCCAGGGTGACCGCGCGAGCTATGTCAGTGGCCGCTACTATTTTGTGGCGTTCTTTTCTGCATCAACAAACTTGGCAAGCTTTTCCTACACTGTACTTTATTTTTGTGAAAAGGTCATTTTATCAGCCATGGCTCCAGTGAATAACAGAAGTACTTCTCTATTGTTGTTGTTGGTTACCCGACCCCTTCCGAGGGATGCGGGCATTGCGGAAGACCATGGAGCCCCAAAAGCCGGGCAACTCCCCAGGGTCTGGACTAGAGGTCGGAGAGAGACCGAGAGTCGCCAAAGAGTGAGCGGCGCAAACAGTCCGTAGCTGGACAGTGCAGAATGAGATGAGTGTTGTTCTGGGACGAGTGTCCACAGGCGCTGTAGGAAGGATTCTCGATGCTGCCAATCCTAGAGAGACAAGAACCTAGAAGAAGGCTGTGCCCATTGCAGCGTAGACGAGAGAGGACACAGCGTGCATAACGAGGAAGCACAAGTTCCTCGGTGGAAATCGAGGGAACCTGTGTGTCAAGATACTTCGATGAGACAGTATGCCTCCAGTCAGAGATAAGACAAGAGTGGATACGAGAGAGACTACAAGGGATTGCGCAAAGCGCAAGTAGCGCTCCCCGTCTGGCTAGCTCATCAGCGGCGTCGTTCCCCGGGAGAAACGAGTGTTCGGGGACCCATCGTAGCCTGATAGAACAAGAGAGAGAAGACAGTTCCTGCCAGATCTGCCACAGAGTTTGAGATAAAAGGAAACATGGAGGGGAGGACAGAACGAGAGTCAGACAGGAGGATAAGAGAAGACAAATGGCAGACTTGTTGGTGCTGCCGAGACCAGCAAAGAGCGTGTAGAATGGCGCAGGCTTCAGCGGAAAAACTTGAACATACTGAGCCTGCCGAAAAGGAAAGAGTGGCCTCAGTGCCACAGAGAGAGCAGTTGGCAAGTACGCCGGGGCCGTCCTTGCCAAAAGGAAAAGGAACAGAGCCGTCTGTCCAGAGTACCAGATCATGAGGCGGGAGAGAGTCAAGGTGGGCGAGAGCCGCACCTTGGCGAAAGAGAGGGAGATCAGAGCGAGAGCACGGAGTGGAAAGGGTGGACTCCACGTTGAAGAAAGGCAGATTCCAAGGGAAAAAAGGGAGGGCACTCAACAAGAGCCTCCCTAGAAAAGGTAGAAGGAAGCATGAGCGGGTGAGTGGACGCAAGAGCTCTCCAGGACGATCTGCAGAGTCTTGGTTTCACTCCTAGTCTGGCCAAACCTGAAATGGGAAAGGAAGTTGGGAGACGAAGGACCCGCTCATAAAATGAATGAGTGAAATGGGTGAGGATGACTCATAGGGAAGGTAAAGAGCCTCCGTGAGTAGTAAAGGGATAGGGGAGGACCAGAGGCAGCCAGTGATGGCGCGACTGGCTGCTCTATGAAGGCGTTCCGATTTAATGAAATTGGTAGCGCTTAGGAAGGGAAACCATCCGGGTGAAGCGTAAGTGAGAAGGGGCCGAAAAAAAGATTTGTACACAAGAGAGAGGGACTCCTTGGAAGGGCCCCATGAGGAAGCAGAGATACAGCGTAAGGCCTTGAGATGTGGGAAAAACTTGGCCTTCAGCGAAGATGCATGCTTAGAAAAGGAAAGAGTGCGGTCGAAGGTGACCCAAAGAAAAGTTGGAGTGGGATTAAAATGGAGGCGGGAGCCGAGTAGGAGGAGATTGGGCTGGAGGTTAGCTTGGTGGGGGTCCACTGAGAAGAACGAGGCCTCACATTTGCTCGGATTGAGAGGAAGACACCAGTGCTCCAATCAAAACAGAGCTCCTTGTGTGGCCTCCACGGCAGTAAGGACCGAGGGGGAGGAGGACCAAATGGCCAAATTGTCAGCATAAAGAGAACAGCTGACGGAAGAAGGCAGAGAGGCCGGAAGATCATTAATGAAGAGAGAGAAAAGTGTAGGACCAAGAACAGATCCTTGCAGAACACCTCGACGGACTCGAAAGGAACGACTTTTGTGATTTTGAAAAACCACACAAGCGCGCCTGTCAGAAAGAAAAGATTGAGTCCAGCGAGCAAAGCAAGGAGGGAGGCCAGCCGAAATCAGTTTGTGGAAAACAGCGGGATGCCAGACAGAGTCAGAAGCTTTGGAAAAATCGATAGTAGCAAGGATCGTCCGAGATCCCGGCCTGGGTTTGTTAAACTCATCCGAAATAGACTGAGAAAAGTACAGAATTTGATCGAGTGTAGACCGTCCAGGGCGGAAACCGGCCGGGCGGGAAGAGAGAATGGAATTAGATTCCAGAAAGAAGAGTAGACGGGATAGAATGATGCGTTCAAACAGCTTTGATACGCAGGAGGTGAGAGAGATAGGCCGGAAGGAAGCAGGAGAGTCGAGAGGCTTACCCATCTTGTGTATGGGAATAACAGAAGATGTCTTCCAGATGAAAGGAAAGGAATGTAAAGACCAGAAAAGATTGAAGATGTGAAGAAGAAAATCTATACCAGAGCGAGGAAGGTGCTTTAGCATGGGATAGGCAACTTTGTCTGGGCCAGTGGCAGTGAAGGGGCAAAGGTTGGAGGCAGCCGCAAGAAATTCAGCGGGAGAGAAAGGAGAGCAAAAGGACGAGTGAGACTCCACAGGGCACGTGGCTCGGCGGAGCACAGAGAGATAGCCTCTGGCTCTGCTACGCAGGTCCTTTGGCCGAGAAAGGGAAAAGTGAGATCTCAGGTAAGCGGCATAGACCGAAGCCGATTCCCTGGGAGAAGAACAGTTAGGAAAGTTAGGAGACGAAGAAAACGAAAAAGGAGAGCCAGCGATAGTGCGAAGAAGAGGGTGTACAGATTTAGGGTTAGATTTAGGCGAGAGAGAAGAGCAAGTCGTCTGCCATGCCTCAGCCTTGGCCTTGGCAATGACTGACGAGGCGCGTCGAGAAGCGGAGATATAAGCCTGGCAATCTTCATCACTTCTGAGAGCGGCAGCGAAAGCCTTGCGTCTTTCACTAACCGCGACAGTGAGATTCAAAGTAGGAAGAAAAGCCATCCCAGCGAGCTTTCTGAAAATTGAAGGAAGGGGGACGCTCGTTGGGGCGATAGGCCAGAGAGAGAGAGAGATGGATAGAAGAATTGGTAGATCGTCAGAATCCAGGTTCTGAAGCACCTCCCATGAGCAAGAAAGGGCAAGAGAGGAGGGAGCAAAGGAGATGTCAGGAAAGGAGCGACTGCCAGAGAAGCGATGGCGAAAGGTGGGTGTGTCAGGGTCATTGAGGGGGAGGAAGTCAGAAGAGAAGATCAAGTCAAATACTTCTTCCCCGCGGGGTTCGGAAGTACATCTTGAGTCCCAGAGGGGTGATGGCAATTGAAGTCCCCCAAAATGAAGAGATTTGTGGAGAAGGAAAGAATGGAGGGAGAGAAGGAATCGGTTCTGCCATCCGTTGGGGAGGAGCGGATTGGGGGGCATACACATTAAGAAATGAGAGCGAGGAGGAGTTGTTAAGAGAGATGTTGACCCCTACACAATCAGAGTAGGGATCGAGCGAAGAAAGAGAGGAGGTAGATAGTTCAAAAAAAGATAAGCACTACCTGACGAAAATGACAACGCCGCCGCTAGCGAGCGTGGTATTAGGAGAGAGGATGCCTGACCGGGAGTGGGTACGATCAGAACGCAAAGCAGAGAATCCAGGAATCCGGAAAGAGGAAGATGAGTTAAGATTGGATTTCTGAATGCAGATAAGGTTGACAGGATGGGACGAGAGAAAGTGAAGTAGTTCAGTGCTCCTGGATCGAAGACCTCCAGCATTCCATTGAAGAACCCTGAGAGAGTCAGGGGGAGGAGAGGAGGCGCAGAAGAACAGCCAGGAGCAAGGGATGGTGGGGCGAGAGTGCAGCATCAATAGAGGGAGGCCAGATTGTACTGTGGAGGTATACATGTCGGAGGAGTCCGAGGAGGGAGTCACAGTGTTACGGCAGGGGGAGCAGCTCTAAGAATAAGAGCTGCCTAGAGCTCTGAGTTTGGAAAGGGAAAGTTGTGAGCACCTTATATGGACCCATTTGGAGCAGGTGCAGCATTGCACTGACCTGCCCCATCAGGTCACATTTCCAGCGCACACAGAGCAGGGAAAGATGGGGTCGGGGTTAGGATGAACGTTACCGCTCGTCAAGAGAAGGAGAAGAATGAGGAGACGAAGAAGGGCAAGAGAAGGGCAGGAGAAAAGAAAAAGTGAAAACAGGCCACCGATTTTGAAGAAGCTGTGTGCTGCCCTACTGCGGTCGTTCAGGGGGCAGCATAGCGAAAAAATAAAGGGGAGTGCCCGGGGTGTCTGGGACCCTCGGAAAGGCCAACAGCCATTTCGATCCAACCCAAACGGTCGGGGACCGCACCACCACGTTGAGGTGACTGTTGATTGGTGCAGGAAATACTTCTCTCGTGGTGTAAAGCGCAAACACAAGTCATTGTCCATAACAGAAAAGGTTGAACTCTTTAGTTTACCTGTATTTCATTAACATTTTGCTTGTCTTTTTTTTATTAACCAACTTGTACTTTTAGAGAATATATTAATTTTAAAATGAGGTGGTTAGCAACTGGGTTTGCGTATTCTAAGATCAATGGCTAATCCGGAACTTCCGGGTCCCAATGATTCCGGATTGGTGATGGTCAACCTGTACTAGCATATTGGTATAAATCTGTTTTTTTTTATGATGCAATGGCAAGTGCGAAAATTATAATAGCTGAACAGTAGATGCAGTCCAGGTAGGACATTCTTCCAACAATCGTGTCGCGCACCTGATTCATTTTACAAAATAGCTTGCTTCGATGTGAAATTGTGCTGGATTTACTTGTCTGTCTTTTTAGAAAGAAATCTGGACGTAAAGTTATTCAATAATGTATGATCCCCATGCGTAACGTAACAAGAGAAATAATTCTCGAATATTTTCCAAGTTTACTCATCAAAAATTGCTAGAAACAAATCAACCGGAAAAGGTTGTAATTGGAGGAATACCGGAAACAATTGCCCAAAGAAACAGCCAATAAAATTACATTAAAAATAAACGAGAAAGACTTTGTCTATGAGGGGTGAGTACCGAAAACAACTACCAATATAATCAACAAAAATCGCTTCGAGAATGAAATAAACATGGAAGAGATTGTGTGGGGAAGAATACAAAAAATGAATATCAAAACCAAAAAAAACTACTTTGAAACGGGGTAATGGCTTAGCTATTCCCAAGATTATTATTGCTACATACGCCCCGACCCCCCTTTAAGATTATCCCCTTAATATTCTCACACAACAAAAATAATCAACACATAGGCAAATAAACACGCGAATAAAACAAAGATTAGATTGCTAAGTTCTATTGCCACTGACGCCTCGGATTGGCCGTCAGTCCGTCACTATCCAACTCAAATAGTCCGTCATAACATTGTCCTCTCCCGAAATGTCCTCCATCCGGTAGTCATACCCTTGCAGTGCCAATACCCATCGCATAACGGGATTATTGTGAAACTTGGCATGGTTTTTGTAGGCTAGGGGTTGATGATCTGTCTGCCGAATAAAGGGTTTTCCCCCAGTACAAACGAAACTTAGTCATTTCCCATACAATTGCCAAACATTCCTTCTCCAGGGTGGAGTAATTCTGTTCGGCCAAGGTAAGTTTCTTGCTGCCGTATGCCCCAGGGTAGCATTTATCTTCGTCTTGTTGCCTAAGGACAGCCCTCAAGCCGCGATTTGACACATCAGTTTTTACCACAAGCGTTTTTATATCATCCTGCACACACAATATAAGTCTTCTTCCATGTACTTATTGAAATAAACGGATAAAAATTTTTGAAATTATTTGCTGTATGTGTGTAAGCCCAGTCTTAACTTAACAGCAAGGAAGTCGATATTAACGGTATATTCTGTTCAATTTTTAACTTTAAAAAGAAATTTATAGAAACAATAAGTTAGTAGATTTATAGCTCTGTGGGAAATTGCATTTCTGAAAGAAAATATTTGCTTAAAAATTAGTTAAAGGGCCTACTGCGTGGTTGAAAGCAGGACATTTGGGAAATATATGGTTCTTTTTTTTCTATGCCGGGATTAAGATATATATGCGTGGTTAAGGAACTTGACCCGACAAATACCATTGCCAAAGGAGTCATACCAAGTCATGAAATCATCCTACCACTAAATAGCATATTTAGGTACTTGTAAAACGTCCACTGTTTCGGCGCTGATCCCTGGCTTTTACCATGTACCCCATAATCATTGCAAATAATAAATAGAATAAGTAAAATTGTGGTAAATAAGACCGGTATTAATTTGTCGCCAAATACGGTTAAGTCACCCGCCCTATACCTTAGTGACCGGTGGATGACGATTTGGCGACTAGAAAATTAGCTCGGTAAATTTCAACGGCTACCTTCTATGCCTTATTCTTCGGCCTATGGACTTACGCTTGAAAAGCTAGATTGCCAGCCTACTCTTTAACAACACAACTCTATTCATATATAAGCTTTCGCAAGTAGACAATTACCGACACCACACTTGTAGCAGCCGATAAGTCCCCCTTCCTTATAGTAGTACTTGGCCCTTGCCTTCTAATTCTTCACACTTCTCACTTGTCTCTTCACCTCCCTTCTTTTCTTTCTTCTCTGGTCTGATGTCTGTTTGCTTTCGTCTCTGAGTTTTCAAAATGACCCACCCGTATATATACTTCCCATTCGTACGTAACCGAAATAAAGTTCCCAAATATTTTAGCCAATCAAAATTACTAGAAACTAAAAATTAACAAGAAAAGTTTTGAAAGCGGGGGAATACCAGAAACTGCTACCCAAAGAACAACTGTTAAATTTACACGTTGAAATTTTATATGCAATGTTCTGAGTTTCAAACCCGCAGTCTTTCGATTACAAGTCTGACACTCAGTTTATCACGTCGTGCTGCTACTATTAACAATTTGAGCCTTTTGCCCCGAGCTTTCCAAAATTTACGTGTGCTTGATTCGAAGACCAAGTCGAAAATGTATGTGTGCGAGAATAATTAAGAATTGACAACGGGGAGAATGGTCGGGAGATTTGTGTGATATAATTAATGAAGATTGTTACTGCTGTTTTTGGATCACAAGTATACTGAACGTTATATATATATTTGGATTCGGTTCCGTTATAATCGGGTAAGCTCAATTGTAAAACTTGTTTTTGTTACCTATTTATCCCGCTGGATTTTTCTTTACGTCGATGGTTTAATATCTAAATTATTAATCCAAAATTTGACAATAACTTGTGTTATAACTAAACCCGTAGTCTGATCCCTTTTTTTTGTATATGGAATTTGAGCATAACTTGTGTTGTAATCGGACCCGCATTCTGATCTCACTTGTGTGTGCTTCATTTGGTAATTTATCTCCGTGTTACAGATAACCGTACTTCTTGCGCTCCGCCACGTCAATAACCACTTCAATGCAGTAAAATTTTATAACATCGGTTGGAAGCGTGAGATTTTGGAGTGCGCGTAAATTCGGCTATACATCTCTCTCAGCAGCCTCAGTTTTCCAAAGACTAATTTCATAGGCTGCTGTTACAAAAACCAATAAAAACGCATATAAAATAAATCAGAAAAGGTTTGTCTACGGGGGAGTACAGGAAATAACTACCAATAAAATCGCTGTGAGAATAAAATAAACAAGTGACAGTTTGTATACGGGGAAATACCGGAAATAATGACCAAAACAGAAAAACTACGTCGACAAGGGATAATGATATGAATATTCCCGAGATTACGAGATTATTATTGCCACATAATTCAAATAGCGAATTGACTTTCCATGCCCCACGTAATAAAGAAATAATTCCCGAATATTTCTCGAGTTTAACCAATAAAAATTGCTAGAAACTAAAATTGACCAGAGAAAATTTGAAGACGCGGGAATACAGAAAAGAATTACCAAAAGAAAACAGCCAATAAATTTGCTTAGAAAATAAACAAGAAAGGGTTTGTCAATGAAGAAATAACGGAAACGACTTCCAATATAACCAATAAAAGTCGCTCAGCAAATAAATTAATTAAGAAAGAGTTTGTGTACTGGGAAATACCGGAAATAATTACCAACAACAAAAAGTTATGTTAAATAGGATAATGGCTTAACTATTGCCAAAATTATTATTGTTTCAGGCCTCTCCCCCCTTAAGATTATTATTCCCATAATATTCCCACAAAACAATAGCAATAAATACGTAGCCAAATGAACGCGCGAGTAAAACAAATACAACATTAGATTACTAAATTCCATTGCCTCCGACTTCTCGGATCAGCCCTCAGTCCATCACTATCCGTCTCAGATATTCCGCCACAACATTGTTCTTTTTCGGAATGTCCTCCACCCAAAAATCATACCCCTCCAGTGCCAATGACCATCGCATAGCACGATCATTGTAGAACTTAGCATAGTTCAAGTAGTCTAGGGTTTGATGATCCGTCTGCAGGATGAAGAGTTTCCTCGCCAAGTACAAACGAAACTTACTCATTCCCCATGCAATTGCCAAAACTCTTTCTCCAAGGTGGAGTAGGTCTGTCTGGAGGAGGTCAGTTTCTTGCTGCCGTATGCCACAGGGTGACATTTACTCTTGTGTTGTTGCATACGGGCACTCCCCAAACCCCGATTCGACGCAACAGTTTTTAGCCCAAACGATTTTTAATGTTCGGCACATACAATATAGGTCTTCTAAGTAGGCTCTTCTGCAGAGTACCGAACGCATTCTCTTGTGGATTTCCCCACTGAATTCGACTCGGCTGTCTCTTCTTCGTCAAGTCACTCAACGAAGCAGAAATTGCCGCGAAAGATGGTATGTGATCACATAAATAATTAAATAATCCTAAAAAAGATCTTCTTTCCTTCTTCGTAATTGGTTTTTGGACGTGGCGAATTTTCTCCATGTTTTTGTCATTGACGGTAATCCACTCACCATCACTTGTATGCCCAAAAAATCCACTGACTTGGTTCGAAACAAACACTTAGTGGGGTGGGTAGCCAAGTTTGATCTCTGGAGAGGGCTCAAGAGCTCCATAAGTGCCTGTGGATGTGGCTCCCAATCTTTGGTGTAGATCAATGGTTCTCAAACGTTTTTCGATGCGACGCATTCAAAAAAATTCGCAAGACTTTGTGACGCAGCAGACAGCATCTTAAGGTTTTTGTTCGCCGTAATGCAAGATAGATGTGACCCTAAATCTAAATAACTGTCGTTTTTCTCCCAAAATTTTGTTTTTGGTTAGTCATCTTCAGTCGTAAAATTACGCTCTTCCAAGGTTGTAACTCATTTTTCCTGTTTATGTCCATTTTACAACTGACTGCTTTAGTTTTTTATTTATTTTGCGCCAATCAAGTTAAAATTGTGCAACTTGATTTTTGAAAGCAACAACTCAATAATTGAAACAGTGTTTTTCTAAAATTTTGCATGACAACGTTTTCGTAAAATTACAAATATTGATGATAAGAAAAAGAATAAGAAATATAAATTAAATATAATAATAAGAAAAAAATAAACAAGAAATCTACCTTCAGAGCGCTTGACCGAAAGAAAGCAAGAGTTATTGGCACAAAACCAAATTATCGTGCGACGCCCTTGGAAAATTAAAACGTCGAACCAGGGCGTCGCGACGCACAATTTGCGAATTACTGGTGTAGACGATCAAATAGTCGATGTAGCTGCTGACGGGATCCCTCCCTAACAGAAGTTGTCTCATCCTTCAAAAAAGTGCTGTACCTGACTTTTTCATGCCAAAAACTCGTAGCATCCATTCAGCATTCTGAAAACTCGTAGCCATCCTAAAAACTTGTAGCATCCATCGGGCATTAGAAAAGCAGTTTTTTGTACATTCTCTTCAGCCACCGGTATCTGCCAGTACCCCTTGCTCAAGTTGATTTTTAAAAAATATTGGCTTCATCCCAATTGTTGAAATCAGTTTTCCGCAGTGATAATCGGCTCAAAATCGGCAACAGTGAGTTTTTTCAGCTTGTGGTAATCGTCGCAGATACGATTCGATAACTTCTCGTTCTACGGTTAACTTCAATCTGGTAATTATCTCCCCCTCTAGTACCCCTTGACAGTACATGGATCCCTCCATTGCATTAGCAGTTTGTTGTTTTCAGTAGAAAGCAATATCAGTGCCTTGTCTCCGACACGGCAAACTCGTTTCTTAGCCTTGCGATTGCACAGCCTCTTGTTACTAACTTGACTTCTTCTTAATTCCTCTTAAGCCCTCTTCATCGTCATATCCAACCTTTCCCGCAGTTCCAAAACGTACTGGTAACTGGTTGTGACTTTCGAAAGATCAACTTCCTCCGTCCAAAGCTCCTTCAGAATTTGAGTCGGACCTCTCACCATCCTCCCATACAGCAATTCAAAGGGCAAAAATCCAGTGGATTCCTGTGGCGCTTTTCTGGACGCGAATAAGAGCGGATTAATACAGTAGACGCCCCTTAATATGACCACCTTGGAACCAGACCATTTTGGTCATAATATCCGAATGGTTATAAAAACCGAAGTCGCCATAATTGCACCTGAATCGAGGCCGTAAGCCACAAGAAGTCCAAATACCGTCAAATTCATCGTTCAACCGAAGTAACAGTGTGACGTTGGCAGTAAAACAAAGTACAGTATTGTAACAGTACAAGTAACGGTAAAACCAAGTGCAGTATGTAACAATATGTTGAAAAGGTGAAGTTATAAGTGCGTGGCGGGAAAAAATACTGTACTGTAACCAGAGAAATGGAAAAAATGTTGGTCATATTATCCGCAATTTGGTCATATTAAACGGAGAATTTTAAATGGCGAAATTCCGGACCGTATCAAATTGGTCATAATAAGCGGCTGGTCATATTATCCGTGGTCATAATAAGCGGCGTCTACTGTAACATCTTTATTCATTCCTGGCCAGTAAAAATTGGTCTGAATCCGGTCTTCCGTCTTCTTTATCTCCAAATATCCTCTAAATATGGAATCGTGAGCCACTTCCATCACTCTAGTTCTGAGTAACTTAGGTATCAAAATTTGCTTACCGGTCTCTCCCAGAGCATCCTTCCGCTGGCGTATGCGATATAGAATTCCCTTCAGCTTCTTATACATAACCAAATACTTTTCCCGGTTTACCTCTTCCTTCACATCTTCGAATTTTTTTAAGCTTTATCTTCTTGCCATTTCATCAGATCTCCTTCCTCACCACCGCTATCTTACAAGCCATCTCCTGCACGTTCAGTGGCTTCGAATCTTTGCTTGCTTGTTCTTTCGCCCTGGTAGCCACTGCAGCCGGCGTACTCCATTTCGAATTTGGGTCATCTGGCTTTCTCGTTCCTGGTTTCTCGTTTTCGGTGATGTGGTCAAACAATGAATCCAGCAAGCACAAAGCTTCAACAGCTCCGGCATACAGTAATACGAAGTATCGTCATTGATTCTAGCAATAGAAGTTCTCTTAACTCTAGCATTACCGAATTCGCAACTACCTAAAATTACCAAGCGCGTCAATTGACGCACGTGTTGTTTTGTGAGTAAAACGCTAAATTCAGCTTTTTAATTGAGATGAAAGATCACAAACTGTGTTATATTGTTGAAGAACCAAGCAAAACAAAATGACAAGAGTTAAAAGATAAACAAACAAGCGGGAAATACACGTTTTTGTGAGGTGCAAGTTTTACATTGTTTAGTCTGACATTTACCACATACAGTTTTTTGTAAATCACGCAAATTAGTTTTGCGTTTTTTGGATATTGGAGCACATTGTGCAACAGCTGCATTGCTTTCGGTTTGTAGCCTTTTGTTTGGTGTGCCCCCCGTCAGTTCTTTGCTAACTCTCTGTATGAACATTCTGCGGCTTATGCTGGAATTGCAAACGTGCTTGAAAATAATCCAGCTATTTATGAGTGCCATGTCTATTATTTTATAAAAAGACATGGATTGGCTGGCGTCTGCTTCCAGCTTTCACAGAGTAGCATCTTGACATTTCGTCAAGAACATCGACTACCACCTTAGTTTCGTTGTAAAAAAGTACTGTTTTGGGTTTCTTTTTTGGATTATTCTCTGACGGAATGGCGACATTTGGGTGCAATGAACTTAGTATGTTTACGTATTTTGACTTCTTTCACTGATACTTAGTTATAGTAACTGTAGCAAAAGCAGGATCTGCTAACTTGACAATGGTGATCCCACGTATGCTGCAAGTTTTTCGCAGATTGTTTGATATTTCCCTTCGGTTCGATCGAATCGTACCGACAAGGCTGCAGCCTTGTTTTGCCAGCCGCAAACAAAGATCTAAAGATGTAAAGTAATTGTCACTGGTTACGTTGTGGCCCTTCTTGAACAAGAGCATCACAAGTTTCATCACTACATCAGCTGGCACGCTCACATCACCACCCCTGCTCTCATCTTTTCCTGCATATGGGAAACCGTTGAATAAATATTTTGTTTCAACATCAATGGTTATCCAGAATTTTATCCCAAATTTATCTGGCTTGTTTGCCATGTTTTGAATAAACTTGCACCGTGCCTTACGCGGGTGTAGCTGCTCATCAACGGTGTTATTAGCATCAAGCCTGAATGCCTTATGACAATTTTCAATGAAAGGGTTCCACAAAGATGAAGCTAAACAAAATTTATTTTTTTCTAGATTTCGTCTTCTTTCAGGATTCAATTTCAGAATAGTAGGTATTTTATAATCTCAAGAAATCTGTGACGAAGCATAGTTTTGCTAAACAAGGCACATCCTCACAATCTATTCCATAAATTGAGAAAGGGTACTGTTCGACCACCAATAACTCTCGGGTAATGATAAGACCAAGAAACTTCTCCAACTCATCCAAAGATATCCTCCAGTTAGGATCACCCGTAACTCGCTGAGCTTCAGCAGTAGTACATTTTTGGATGCTTCTTAGCATAAGCTTGTTGAAAAGAATCCGGAACGATGAGAGAGAGACCTATCAGAAATGATGCGAGAAGGAGCATACGCGGTAGGACCTGGTTGAATTCTTATTATATTTTGCTGCTGCAAGCGCCCACTAACAAACGATTGACGCGCATGACATCCGATGATTTTGCATTGAAAAGTACAACGTACACAAAGTGTTCGTTGGCCGCACAAAAGCCGCTGGGTTTGGCCAACCTTAATCTAGCCTACAAGTACTATAACTGAACTAGACGGCTTTTCCCGTAGAGGCCCTCATCAGTAGAGTCAAAATTAAGAATATAGGGTGAATCCGGCCGAAGCAATATTCTCAAACTCGACATTACTGATCGGGGCGCTGCTATTGGCATAAATGAACCGCAAGTGTTTGATTTCGGGTTTGTTTGCTTTTTGCCTGGCTGTGTTTATGCCAGGATCAGGCAACATGCGCCCAACCAGAGGAGTTAGCTATTACCTACCTCTGTAGTTGAAAAAAGTCCAAGTAGCGGTCCAAATATTTAATAGCTTAATCTTGGAAAAACATATCAGTTACTTTGGCGTCGTTGCACAACTTTGATAAGCTTTCAATTGGAGCATTGCTTAACGTAAGAGAGCTTGTTAAGAGTTAGGACGCTTATGGTGAAAAGAGGGCAAATAGGACGTTGCTAGGAGCTCGAGAATCTTGGACACGTAGTGGCTATGCGCTACCGCAGTAAATGTTTTTATCAATTGCATATCAAAAAAGGATAGTTTTGCTTTGGAACGAGATTTCGCTGTCTGAAAAAACAAAAACTTTTTACTCTGTTTTTACAGCTATCCATTGGGTGAAGCTGGCTTGGCCGGCTGAACCGATACTCTTTATCTCGACATTACTGGCAGGGGCCTTGTCGGGCAACACCGCGAACCCGGCAGGCGTCTTGTATTGCAAGTATGTGTAGCTGCAGCGTAGGCCTTCGAAAAATGAAAAGAGCATACCTTCATCTAAATTTTGACTTTAGTGCTTTGAGATAAGACAAATAAAGAAATGTTATCTTTTTCATCGTTCTCAAAACCAACTTCAGACCGGCGTATTATCTTTTACAATAACATTTTGAGTTGGCACTAGTAGCTAGAATAAGCTAAATTTTAGAAATACAACGCGAAATGATTTGTAGAGCTTTAGCCAATTGTGTTGGATTATCCTCCAACATCTGGTCACAGAAAAACTTTTTGTATGTTACAATAAAACAATGTTGCGCTCGGACTTGCTTCGGAGTAGCCAGTACTGCTGGAACAGTACATTTCTAACACAGACAAAGCTTGCCAAGCGAAGAAATTACCCTACAGGATCTTTTGCAAGAACACTGCAACGTGGCCATGCCATTGGAGAGTCTGAAACCAGGAATACTGCTATCATGAATTCCGTTCCAGTCCACTTCTGTTTTCCTAAAGAGTAGTCTAGAAAAAAGCTATGTTTTTGCTTTCTTCTATGCGGTTCCGTTAGATAATGGCCTCATCCTGTGTCAAAGGTTTTTCCGCATGGTGCCGCTAAGAAAAAGGCAGGATCTTTAGCGCTAGTACAAATAAAATAAGTTATTCAACTCACCCAAAACAAGATGAACGAAGAGTTTGGTAAACGTCCAAATGACCTTACCAGCACTAGCGTATTTAGTCAGGCAGGGGCATTGTGCCATGCCCCTGCCCCCGCTTTGGCTTTGGCAAAAAACAATATAGGGGAGATGTCGGAACAATGAAACAATGGGACCAATGAAACAGCGCAATAACTTACCCCTTATAAAACAAAAAGAATGATTTTTGTTTTAATGAAACGAGATTTAGATGCAATTTGAAATTATGGAAGGTGGTTCGAAACAAAGTTCTTTTTCACTAGATATAAGAACATTGATACATTTGCTAATTTTTAGTAAATTTAGACAACTAAAGTTTGGAAAAAGTGCTTTGAAAGTTTAGGCGGTATGATAATCATATTTAGTTGCTGCTAAAGTTAGCTTACTACTGTATCTAATTAACGAAATTGAAATTTTAAATTCAAGTTTAAAGTTGTTTGCTAAACTATAAAATAAAAATGGCTGCGTGTGGGATCTATGAAACAGATGTCTAGGGGACCTTTGTTACACTGTTTCATAGGTCCCACATGATGTTTTTCTAATATTTTTCAGTGATAATGCCGACGTTTACAAAAGGTAAAGGCCTTAAAGGCAAATTTAACGCTAACGATTTATCTAAGGCTGTGAAAGATGTTATGCATCATCACACTAGTTTAAGGAAGGCGGAGAGAAGAGGGAATGTAAACTTTTGCACTTTGTCACGCTATGTTAAGCACGCAAAACGAAAGGCGAAAATTTCACTATCACCAAAAAGAGCATGAAAACTAAACAAGTATGTATTAAGAAGTTTTTAGATTAATATTTTTGGGGTTAATTTTCCATTCGATTTTACAAATACGATAAGTTAACAGATCGACTTTACAAGAATTAATAAAGATTCTAACACTGCTTAAATAGTTCTTACTGCAGTAGCAATTAATGCCACTTATTCATGTCATGAAATAAAAGACAACATGGTTACTACAAACTATACAGTTGCTCAATTTGCATTTTTTTGCTGGCAGGTGTTTGCTGACAATGATGAAGTGGCTCTGAAGGACTACATCGTAAAAGCATCCAAGCTCTATCACGAGCTAAGCAAGCACGATGTCAAGAAATTAGCGTATGAATTTGGAGTAGCTAAAGATCTTTCTATTCCAGCCAACTGGTTAAAAAATAAAAGTGCTGGAGAGGATTGGCTTAAAGGATTTAGAAAGAGGCATAAAGATATATCTCTTAGGCACCCTGAGGCAACCAGCTTGGCCCGAGCTAGTGCCTTCAATAAGCATAATGCTGAAGCTTTTTTTTCAAATTTACAACAAGTTTTAACTACAGCTGCTACAGGAACAATTCCTCCTCAAAACATTTATAATTTAGATGAAATTGGAATTTGTACAGTCCAAAAACCAAAGCAAATTTTTGCAACAAGTGGGTTGAATTACATCACCAGAGCGTGGGGAATATGTTACACTGTGTGCATGCATAAATGCAATTGGCCATGCTTTGCCCCCAGTTTATATATTTCCACGTGTGCATTTCAAAGAACATATGCTTAAAGGTGCACCATATGGTAGTCTTGGTTTGAGTGCTCCTTCAGGGTGGATGAACAGTGACCTATTTTCTCAGACACTGCTTCACTTTATTGGTCACGTGCATGTTTCAAAATCCAACTCAGGACTACTAATTTTAGATAACCACAGAAGCAATCTTGGTCTAGAAATCATCACACTTGCTGAAAAACATGGTTTGGCAATATTAACATTTCCCCCTCATTGCAGTCACAGACTGCAACCACTGGACGTAACAGTTTTTGGACCCTTTAAGACCTTTTACAACTGTTTCGCTGATGCTTGGATGACAACAAATCCGAGACGGTCAATCAGCATTTACGCAATTGCTGAACTTTGTGGAGCAGCTTTCTCAAAAGCGTTTGATCTTGAAAACATTACTTCAGCTTTTAAGGCTACAGGAATTTTTCCTTTAAACCCTCTAGTCTTTACAGAAGACGACTTTTTGCCTTCTTACGTGACCGAAATGCCCAGCTGCTCGTCTGAACATGCGGCGTTTCAACATACCACTTCAGCTGATGAAGAAATTTTGTTGAAGTTGCATCCCCATTCAAGAGTTTCTGCCACTACAAGTAGACGACCATCTAAACAACAAAAGTCAGCTATTATTACAAGCAAAAGTGAAAAGCTTAAACGTTTTCCTGAGCTAGTTTTAAGTTCAAGTGAGAATGATGAGGACAATGATGATCTCTTACTTGATTCGACTAGCGATGAAGAGGATCCTCTTCCTACCACGTCTGAAGAAGATGTTGCTGAAATAGAGAACTTTGTCCCTACAACTGTCCCTTTAATGACCTTTGCTGTTGTAAAAGTTTATTCAAATGCCAACAAATACAGAAATTTTGTTGCTCAAATTAATAGGGGACCAGATGCTGATAAAGACTATAAAGTAAAGTTTTTAAAAAGATCACCCAAAATCAAAAATGGCTTTTTATTTCCAGAAACGGAGGATTTGGTTTCTGTTAGTCACAACGACTTGGTTTGCATTTTGGAACCCCTTCACCTGTAGCTACCACATCTCGTTTATCACATGTTTTTAAATTTTCAAAAGATTTGGTGCAGCTTAATATTTGTTAAATATATTTTTTTATTTTGGTCATTTTTTTATTGAGTTAAATACTCGACTGCCAGTGCTAATCCTATTGCATTAATATTCGTCAGAAAGGGCATCTAAAATATAAAGTGTTCAGCTCCAAACACTCTAATGTTCAGCTCTTCCAACGTCATCCAACCCCTTAAAATAAGAAAAAAAATTACAAAAAGGTTTTTTCATCTTTAGTTAACCACACCCTCAAATCACGACGTAATATTTTGTATATATTTCTTTTTGGTTTGCCATGTGTGCTTTAATGTTCCATATTTGTTGATTATACTAAATTTCTGTTACTTAAAGGCTGCGAATTCGTTGAAAATAAACATGTTTTTTATTACAATTTTGTGTGTCATAGGTCCCACTGGGGTGGGACCTTTGAAAAAATTTTTTGTGGTATTTATTAAGCAATATAAAGACTTCCAAAAACGTTTAAACGCTGTAATTGATGACAATAACAGCTCTATAGGATTAAAGTGCTTGGTGAAAGTTTTACAAAAATTACTTAATTATTATCTTGATTAAAAACTAAATATTCAATATTGTTTCATTGGTCCCACATCTTCCCTAATCAGATAAATTTTATTTGTGCTCTCCCCGCCTTTTTTTCAAAGTCTTCGTTACGGTAGTGGTATTAGTTCTTTAAGTCAGCGCTTATTCATACAATCACATGTCGAAGCATAAGCCGTAGTTTATACAATACGTAGCGCATGAGCTTAAAAACAAACGATAATTGCGCTAAGCTGTGCGGCATGAAATGCAGCCTTACGAGTTTATTGCGTCACACTATCGATGATGTAGGTAAAGCACTTTTCCAGTTGAGCAAGCTCCATATTTTTTCTGCCGTCAAAGAAAAACTTTTCTGTTGAATTCTTTATTCAGGCTGAGTTACCTCTGTTTTGCTTCATAACCCACCTGTTTACTGCGTAAAGATGAAGGAATCGTGTTAAGAGCTTTTCTCAAAGGAACAACTTGCAAACATGTCACTTTTTTATCCAAACCATTCCTTCAATGCTTTAGGGTACAATTTATGTTTCATTAACCCTTTCGCTCATTTCGTATCAGATAAGTCACATTTTCAAAACGCGTGCCATTGCATTTAAAAGCGACTTTACAATGATTTAGTCACAATGTAGCGCATCAGCACAAACACGTGAAACTTGAAACTACTCATGCATGAACGATTTGTCTTATTCCTGAATGTACGGGTGTGTTGAATATTGACCTTTCCCAAGGTTTGCTCTCTGAGTGGAGTGCATGGTAAAAAGTTGTGTGTATCTAAACAAAACGAAAGAGAAACGAATGATTTCACTTTTTGGGGTAAAGCATGTGATGTAAGTGTATGTTTAGTGGCAGAACCAAGAATTTTTGTTTTGGGTGCACACACTTTGGTGGAAAAATTTTTTTCATGTATCAGATATGACTCACTGTGAGTATGTGACCATATGTGTGAACCTTACTGAAACAGTGCAGAAATGTAAATAATCAAGTATTAGCTTTGGTAATTACGGAGCATTTGTCAGGTAAATAGCTAATTTCTCAGTCTGTTTGCCAAATAGCATCTTGGAAAGCTAGATTAGTTTTTTTGTGGACACAGGCTAAAGTTACGGCAGTCAGTTTTGAAAGTCTAGCTCCAGAATTAGCCTTAACTCTTTGGCAGCTGGTTGTAGTCTACGTTAGTGCAGGCCACTGCCATAACACTAACCCTTGCTCTCACCCAAGTTCTAATATTAAACCTAGTGCTAACACTGGCCCAAGCTCTAACTCAGTGGTTCTCAACCGGGGTCCACAAGGACCCCTAGGGTCCATGTAATATTAGTCACTAAGGGTCCACCCATCAGTCAGTGGCAAGAACAAGCGAAGGTGATTGTTCTTATCTCCAATAGCTATGAAGGAGTCCACCAAGAAAAAAAGAAGGGAAAAGGGGTCCATGGGTAAAAAAGGTTGAGAACCACTGCTTTAACTCTAACCCCTGGCAACCGGACACACGGTATATCATACATCGGCACATCACTGGCATACACTTGACACTTCCGTTTCTATGTCAAACCAAAATATTCATCAATTGATATTTTTTATTGATACTTCTGTTTGCTGATATTCTTGTATTATTGCAGTTTTGAACCTTTTTGCAGAATTTTTTACCTTCTGGTGTGTTTACAAATTTTTAGCCTCTAGTTAAGAAACATGCCGAAACGAACTCCCGAAGAAATTGCGCAAATGATTTTAGACAATGCTTTTGGTAACGAGTCAGAAATCGATGGCTTGTCTGATGAAGAAGATCGCATACCTGAAGTCATGGCAGTGCTTGAAGCGCCATCTGAGAAAATTGAATTAGAACCTCAAGATGAAGAACCTGAGCCTCCATCTAAGAAGCTGAAAAAGAAACTGGAAAAAATTTCTTGGAAAAAAATGAAGTTTACTCCTGCTGCCCCTGTAGAAGAATTAGGTGATAATTTTCCAACAGAACCTGCTTCAGCGTACTCTTACTTCACCAAATTTATCACTGATTCTTTGATCAAAGATGTTTGTGAAAAAACAAATATGTACTATCTTCAAACGCAAGGAAAAGATTTGAGGGCCACACCACAGGAGATAAAGGCTCTTATTGGTATTCATATTGAAATGGGCTCCATTCCGTTTCCGAACATGAGATTGTACTGGAGCAAAGCAAGAAGGCACAAGCTGATTGCTGACGCAATGACGTTAAATCGCTTTAGCATGCTGAGAAATAATCTTCATTTGGTCGACAACCTGCAAGAAAACGAAAGGGTGGAGGACAAATTTTGGAAAGTCAGGCCAATACTGAATCAGTTTTCGAACGTTTTAGTACAAGAACTGCCTGATCCTGAGAAAAGGCTGTGTATAGACGAGCAAATGATTCCCTTCAAAGGAAGACTAGGCTTGAAGCAATATATGAAAGGCAAGCCTAATCCTTGGGGTATAAAAGTGTTTTTCCTTTGTGGGGAATCTGGCATGCCTTATAATTTCCTTGCTTATCAAGGTAAGACCACCAAACTTCCCGAGAAATACAACCACTTTGGTCTTTCTGGGAGTGTGGTAATGTCACTTATCGAGGACAGAGTCAAGGCTCACGGCAACTACCGCCTGTTTTTTGACAATTATTTTACTTCTCCAAGTTTGATTCAAGAACTGTACACCAAAGGAATATACTGCACTGGCACTGTAAGAGCAAATAGAGTCGGGTCATAGCCGATCAAACCGAATTCGGAGCTGGTGAAGCAAGGCAGAGGGGCAATGGATGGATGCACCTCAAGTGATGAAAAGTTATGCCTGGTTAGGTGGAATGATAATTCCCTGGTTACTGTTTTGTCTTCTGCATATGACTGGGAAACAAATCAAGGCCAAGTAAGACGTTATGATAAATCCTCCAAGGCGTATGTAGATGTTGTCTGCCCATCAGCCGTACTGGAGTACAATAAAAGTATGGGTGGAGTGGACAAGCTGGATTTCCTACTTTCTTTGTATAGAATCCACATAAAGTCAAAAAAATGGACTCTTCGTGTAATTTTCCACTTCGTTGATTTGGCGGTTGTTACATCATGGCTCCAGTATGGCAACCATTGTAAGTCGGTTGGTTATCCAAAATCGCAACAGATGACGTTGTTGCAATTCCGACTCAACATTGCTGAGTGCTTGATAAAGCACAACACAAATCCTCTCGATAAGGCAACTGTTGGCAAACCAAGAAGATCACTGCAAAATGCTCCTCCAGCAGATATACGATTTGATGGTGTCGGACACTTTCCTGTATGGAAGGATAAGCGACAGCGCTGTAAATTCTCTGGATGTGCTGAATGTTTTTCGTACGTGTTTTGCGAAAAATGTGAAGTCTCTCTTTGCTTGAACAAACAAAGAAACTGCTTTCGCAGATATCACTTTGCATGTTAGCTTGTCGCATACCTGTAAAATCTTAACAAGAGACTGCTGATGGATTTTGTAGGAACTATGCCTTGTTTTGCGTCGTAATTTTTATTTCAATTTTGCTTATTTTACTTTACTTTGATTTGCTAGATTTGCTCCATGTAATTATTTCATTCCAGGTGGCTTATCTTTCCATACCTTGCTTTCCGTTTTTTTAATTGCTTGTTTTGATGTTTACTGCTGTTATCTTCTGTTGTGTTGCTTTTTCAAACCGTAAAATTTCTTCAAATAATCCAAAAATGACGCCATATGCTCACAATGTATCATATATGACACATTAATTTTCTGCTAAAGTACAAACGTTTTCAGGCAAAAATTGTCATTTTACACTTTAAACATCTCTGCCCATTGCACCCATAACAAAAAATCACAAAAGTTTTAAAAAACCTTAATTCGTGAGTCAAAGGGTTAAATTCTTAAAATTAGAAGTGGGCCCGGTGGTACATTTAGATGAATGAGTACACCTATGATTAATTAAACATTAGACTCTGGAGCTGTTGGTACTAAAAAGTGTAAATTTGCGTTGTAGTAATAGTGCTGTTTTCGGAAAAAGACTTTTTTTCCTTTCGCATTTAGATTTGTAACTCACACGCCTCTTCTTTCGTCACAATGGTTCACTACGTCACTAAGCTCCAGAGTATTCTAGTGAATCTTGGTTTTCGAAGATCTTTTTTTTTTTATTGCCAATTACAAAATTTATCAACGGTGTTTTTTGTGTGTCACGTGATGTTCTAGCATTTTCTGGAAGCTTGTCTCAGTATAAATAAGGCAGCGAGATTTTTACAATTTAGAGTGGCAGAGTACAGTGTAATAAAAAGGCGTTGTTCTGTGGTAATTGCTGTGACCGAAATCAAGCAATTATATTGGTGGTTTTATTTGGTTGGATCTGATTGTTATATTAAAGCGCATTGGATTTTTGGAGATCGACGAACGAAGGAGTTTAAAGTTTCAAAGTATTCGTAAAAATATTGTTTTGTTCTTCACGTGGCTCAAAGTACTTTAGTAGAAGCCAATTTTTTTCCGAGCTATTAAGTTGCAGCCAGACTTAATTATTCAAGCGAAACTATAAGTCGCCTCAATTTTAAGAAGTAAATTAAAGTTGAAATAGAATCAAATTTCTATTGAACGCGACATCTGGGGGCTCGTCTGGGATCTTTTTTTATCGGTTGGAAATTTAAAATTGCTGCGGAAGCAATATATTTACGAATACTTTGAAACTTTAAACTCCTTCGTTCGTCGATCTCCAAAAATCCAATGCGCTTTGATATAACAATCAGATCCAACCAAAATAAAACTACCAATATAATTGCTTGATTTCGGTCACAGCAATTACCACAGAACAACGCCTTTTTACTATACTGACTCTGCCACTCTCTCTTTCTGCCACTCTGCCATTCTAAACTGTAAAAATCTCGCTGCCTTATATATACTGAGACAAGCTTCCAGAAAATGCTAGAACATCACGTGACACACAAAAAAACACCGTTGATAAATTTTGTAATTGGCAATAAAAAACAAAGATCTTCGAAAACCAAGATTCATTAGAATACTCTGGAGCTTAGTGACGTAGTGAACCATTGTGACGAAAGAAGAGGCGTGTGAGTTACAAATCTAAATGCGAAAGAAAAAAAGTCTTTTTCGAAAAAATCCGAGATATAAAAGCAAGTTTGGGCTTATAAATTCAGATTTGCAATTAAAATAATCACGGCAGAACAAAATACAAATTACACAAACTACCGTATTTTCCCGTGTATATGAGACCCTTGTGTATAAAAGACCCCTTCAATTTTTTGGCAAAAATTCTGGAAAAAAGTTTTTTAGTAATGAATAACTTTATTCATCATAGAAATCATTAAATTTCTCATCACTCTCATCAGAAATATCAACTAAAGTCAGTTCTTTTGCAATACCAGCCAATTCTTCATCATCATCAGAGGAGGAGTCACTCCGCTCAAAAATGGCATCATCCTCTGTACCATCCATGGCATCGGAGATGCCACACTTCTTGAAAAATTTAATGATGACCTCTGGCTTTACACCATTCCATGCCTTGATGAGCCAGCTACAGTCTTCTCCAAGGGTTGGCTTTCTTACTTTACCAGTTGGTGTCAGATTAGATTCGGCATCTTGCATCCACTTTGTGCACTCCTCTCACATCAAATTCTTGAAAGGTTTGTTGATGGAGACATCAAGGGGCGGCAGCTGGCTGGTTGGTCCACCAGGAATGACAGCCAACCGAGTTTTTGAGTGTGCAGCCAGCTTCTTTGTCTCTTCTGTTAGGTGGGTTCTGAACTGGTTAAAGACAAGGAGAGCAGGTTTTCTCAAAAGGGCTCCAGATCTTCTCATTCAAATCTTCTCCCATCACAGTTTCATACCATCTTGATTCATCCATCCTTTCTCTTGAACATGAACAACAACTCCACAGGGCAGACTCTCTTTGGGTAATGTCTTTCTCTTAAAGATGAGCATTGGAGGCAGTTTGGTTCCATTAGCACAACATGCCAAGACGACTGTATAGTGGGACTTCTCATGGCCACTGGTTTTTATGGTGACTGTCTTCATCCCTTTCTGATCCACTGTTCTGTTGGAAGGAAAGTCAAATGTGAGAGGAACCTCATCCATATTTGCTATCTGACTGAGCTCAAAATTTGTATTTTTCCTCAAGTTTATCACATAGGAGTGAAACTGGAGAATCTTCTCCTCATAGGCAGCTGGCATCTTTTGAGCAAGTTTGGTTCTGGTCCTCAGACTCAATCCATTTCTCTTCATGAACAAGAAACACCAGTTGGGTGTACCTTTGAAGTTGGCTGTCTCCTCTCCTTTATCACTGCTCTCCATCATCTCTCTGGCAATCCTCCTTCCTTGGTCCATGATCATCTTTGTAGACACTGACAATCCACTCATCCTCTGGAATTGGACCCAGTGTTTCAGTGCCTTTTCCAAATTAGTTTAAGTCGCAGGTTTTTCTCGGGCAGCCCTCTTTATCCTTGGAAGTGGACAAATCTTTTTTTCTTGTTTCCGCCACAGCCCAATCATCCAAGCAGTAGGAGGAGGTCCAAACTTCCTTGCAGCAGCTTCATTGCCATGCTTTTTAGCAAACTGAACGACTTTTAGTTTGAAATTTGCAGGATAAGAAGCACGTTTTTTAATTCCAGACATTTTTAGAGGGTAGACTACAACCTTGATGTTGATGAAGGATAATGAAATTATGATGATGAAATAGATAAGCTGGTGTTAGAGCACTTTATGATGGTCAATTCGTCCTATATATACTCGTACATACAGTGCTAAAAGACTTGCAGGAGTTTTCCATTTAATATATCAGATAAATTAACTGTAAAATAATATAATTTTTAAAAAAGTTTAGTTCAGTTTAATGTACCATGGTACATAAGTGGAAACACACAATATGTGCATATTTTGCAATTTTTTTGTACACTTTCATTAACAACAAAATTCAAAAAGTTTTTTTTTATAGCATCATGTTTATTGATAAAAACAATCAATGTTCAAAAGTTTTATTCATCACTGTTTTCATATTCATCAGCATCCAAACCTGTTTTCGCCTGTCATGATACAGCTACTTATTGTTATTCGTGCAAGCTATATATATAACTGAGACATGACGGGTGACACATAATGATAGACAGACACACAACGTCTCATATGCATAATAAACTCTTGAAATTTGCACATTTGTCCTTCATTTACCTATAAATAGACATTCAAACAAAACAAAACTTTGGCGCCTATTGATGTACTATGATACATTAAGAGGCACCTGTTTCCAGTTAATATACCATGGTACATTAACGGGGAGGGGGGGTACATTAAGTGGAAAACTCTGGTACTCTCATGTATAAGAGACCCCTATTTTTAAAGTAAAAATTTAGACCAAAAAAGGGTCTCTTATACACGGGAAAATACGGTATATATAAAAACTATTGCTACAACGCAAATTTACTTATTCGTGACGAAGAGATTCAAGTGCTTTTTGTAAGGCTAGCCCAGTGGTTCTCAAACTGTGCGTCGCGACGCCCCGGTGCGTCGTTTCAATTTTTCAAAGGCGTCGCGGAATATTTTGGTTTTGTGCCATTAAGCCTGGGTTTTATTGCGTCAAAAGAACTCTGATCGTAGATTTCTTTCTTACTTTCTTCTGACATTTTCACAATAGTATTTTTAATACACTGTTGTAACGGTTGACTTGTTAATCAAGAATCAAATTGCAAAAGTTTAACTTAATTGGCGAAAAATATATAAAGAACAAAGCATTCAGTTGTATGTTGGACGAAAACAGGAAAGATGAGTTACAAACGTAGAAGAGCGTAATTTTACGATTGAAGATGACAGACCAATCCAAAATCTCGGGAGCATAGGGGCAGCTATTTATGTAGATTATGGATCACATTTATCTCGCAGTACGGCAAACTAAACTGTAGGATGCTGTCTGGTGCGTCGCAAAGTCTCGCAAGCTTTTTTAAATGCGTCGCATCGCAAAAAGTTTGAGAACCACTGGGCTAGCCTATAAGAAATCTTAACTAATTTGAAGAAATGCAAAGCTTTGTGTAAACTATATAAAGTAGCGTAAATTTTTGTTTTGATACTAAAACCTATGCTTGCTTGGCTCATTTGGCTTTGGTCATTTTTGCTCATTTGGCGTCGGGACCAGCGGCTCACTCTCTACGACTTTGGTTACGTAATTGTTGATGATCAGTCATAAAAATCGCATTTTGTGCATCACAAAAACAGTTAAAGTTGCATGTATATGCGGGTGACTTTAATCCGCGAAAAATCTGATATACAAGGGTATTGCTAAAAAATTCTTGCATCTTTAAAACAAAGTTTTTAATTGTTCAGTTGTTTGGTTGTATTGAATGTCATGATTTTCATTCATTAAACTGGAAGGTACAGTACTAGGTAAATTATTAGCCACAGCCACTTCGCAAAAATTCACAAATTTTTATTTAACGTTTTTTTAATTGGCATTTACACAAACGACTTGTAAACAAATGTTCATAAAAATGAAAGAAACAAAATATTTGATACTTTGTTTGAGCTCTTTTAGCCTGTTTTATTGCAGCAACCCTTTCATGCATGCCACTTATCAGTGATCTACACCGAATTTTGGTTTTTTCAGAGTACCGCCAGACATGTATCAGACATTCTGTGAGCAGGAATTTGTTGATTATAGAAGCTTCGTGGATTTCATTCTTCAAAATATCACATAAGCTTCCAATGTGATTCATATCTGGTGAATTGGCAGGCCATGACAGTAGCTTTAAGTAATTTTTACTCGTCCAATTCTGGACCTTCCTTGCAATACGGCGTGGAGCTGAATCTTGCTGAAATATGTATGGCTTACCCCCGAACCTTTCTTTGATTTGTAGCTTCAAACATAAATTTATCATCTCAATGTACTTATCTACTGGTGCCATGTATGGAAATAGCACACGACGGCATGCTTTCATCTTCTCTCTGTCTGACGAAGCTTTTTTCTTGGTCAATAGGCTTTCTGACCAACTTGGTACAACCTTCTATTGATTGTTAGTCTGTGAACTATTAACCCCTGACAGGATAAATTTTCCTACACGAAATTCTCCTGTCACTTAAGGATATTGTCACTATTTTCCTGTCAAGTCTTTGGGTAGTTTTGTGTTTTCTTCCACACTTTCCAACTCTTTTGGCTTCTAAATCTTCACCATCCCTCAATTTCTTCTTGATTCGACCGACAGAACGAGGAAAACATGTAGTTTATTTGCAATATCGGTTTGTTTTAGTGCTGAATTCTCTGATAGCATCTGTATTTGCCCCTTCTTACGAGGACTTAACTCACCAGCGTTGCCCATTCTTTGAATGCCCATTTTTGGAGCAAAATGCTAAAATTTTAATAGCAACTTACATTTTCAGTAGTTTGTATTGTGTAACACGGAATATTGTGTTTAATTAAGTTATATAGACGATTGTTAAATAAAAATATTGTATTAAATTAGTCATAAACCAATCTTACAACTTTTTTTAACGTCGTTGGTCAAATTACTCTATAAATGTAAAATAAAAAGGCTAACTATTTGTCCAGTACTGTCAAATCTTGACCGAAAGATGTTTTCTCGGAAACAAATTTTAATTATGTTTCGTTTTTTATATATTTTTAAAAAATATATAGTTGCATTTCGTAATAAATATAAAGCCTGAAACGTTAAAAATTGATATTTTGCCAATATAAGTTTTTGTTTTTCAAAATGACTAAATGTAAAGCATAAAATTCGGAAATTTATATTTCATCCATTTAAAAGATAACATAGTACTTAAAGGATTTAAAAGGATATGCAACTGTACAAGAAGCAAGTCACGTTTTCCTGTAATTATGACGAAGGAAATAGCTTATTGGATGCTATTTGACGTTTCATTTAAACGTTTTTTTTTCCGGTATTACCCTTGCCAATTTCAAAATAGCTCAGCAATTTATTTCTCCTACAAAATTCCTACAAAAATTTCCAATAATTTTTTAAAGGTATTCAAATTCTTGGATGGCGCCAGGCCAATTAAACAGAAAAGCTTTATCGTTTGCTTTGGACTTTGCTAAATGCGGTCCTACACAGAAAAATTGGACGGCAGGAATCACTGCATGATGACTGCTTTATTTTTATTTGACCTATCATCTCAACTTCTATTTTGCTGGGAATACAACCATCATCTATTGCTGTCATAATTATCCGATATAAAATCGGATACCTTGCGAAAACTAGATGGTGAATTCTTCAAAGTGGTTGCAATCAATTTATTTGAACTTCAATCTAAAATAAATCTCAAAATCAAACAATTCGCACGCAATTTTTATCAATTTACAAGCAATTTGTTGCAAATTTTTTTGTGTATCTTGAAGGTAGTGAATGTAAAAGCTGTATTTTGCAGCGGGCTTAAGTCTATAGCCGCGCTTTTCCCAGAAAAGCAATTTCGTTGCAATATCCGTATTTGAGGCTTGGTCGGAGAATTTTGACCTAACTGCACAAAAAGTTTTCCCACAAAAAAGAAAATTAATGGAAAGCCAATTTTAACAACCATCTTAACCTAACCTCAGGCAAAATTGATCGAAATCGTTGTGAAGAAATCGCGTTTAACTTTTACGCAAAATTTCCGCAATGCAGTCAGCCCAAAATGTAAACCGAGAGGTTTGACCTAGCTAAACAAAAAGATTTCCAAACAAAAAAAGAGAAGTAATCAAAATTCAATTTTAACAACAACAACTTCAGTTAAAATTGATTGAAATCGTTTTGAAGAAATCACATTTAACTTTTACGAAAAATTTCCGCAATGCAGTCACCACAAAATCTAAACCGACCTATCATAAATGCAATATAAAAGCAAACTGCATGGATTCAAGTTTGAAATTTTACTTTGCCTAGAATTGTTTATCTACTGCTAAGTTATTGACTACGAGCGAGCCGCTGCTTGGATTTTTATCCAAACTTGATGATTACCATTCGATGAAAATTTGTCGGCCGACTGAAAAAAATTTAAATCTAGTCTTTCGTATCTTTACTCGAGTCACGTGACATGACCTCATCTAATCTAATTAACTTCGTATAAATAGAAACAAATTTTGTAAAATAAAATACTGTTAAACTGTCAGGGCTAGATTGAAACAGTTTTTAACATGGAAGTTTTACAAACTTGTTTTTTATTTGTGGTTGCATTTGCCATGTTTGGCGCAGGAACAACTACAATACCAATTAGAGGTAAGCAAAGTAATCATAAAAACTCTCTAAACTAATAGTGAACCTACTGAGGATAAGACACAACATTGTAGTGATGAGAGAGTCCTAATTTATGCTTATTTGTTTACTCTAATACTCCCGGCAGTTTTTTGGTTTTCTCTTGCAACAAACTGAAAGAAAAAACCTAAACAGCAACAGCATGATTTACATTCAGATAAATGAAACAAAACGAAAAATTCACATTCAACACTTTTACAAGATTTACGTATTTCAGAGCGAAAAATTATTAGTTTGATAAAAAAGATCTTATTTGAGGCTAAAGTTTAAGATGGGTTAGGGTGTCCAGACCTGTGTTACACTAAAGCCATATACAACACAAACAAAATTTGAAAGAACCGCCTAACCGGTCACACTTTTAATGCATCCAAATTTAAAGCAAAAACCTTTTTTGGAGATCATTATTGTGAAAGCTTGAATTGAAGTATTTTGCATACAAAATGAAAATAAAGATCTTTTTGGGAAAACTCTATTTTCAAAGCTTGAACAGCAATATATTGGCCAGTGAAAGTTGGTTTTCTGTTGATAGATGCAACAAATTGGCGATCGTTTTTTTCTACCAGGACGTCAAGAATGGGCAAAGTCCGATTGCAATCCTTTGAAAACGTAAAAGGAAGCGATGGATGAAGAAAAAAGTGAAAAGTGTCAGACGAAAAGCTTCGAGAATATGAATACTTTATTTAGTTTAAATTTTTTGACTGATTTGTAACAGTCGTAATGGCCTTTTTAAATTTTGAGAACGCAGCTGTTGCCAATTTTCATCCAAATTGCACGTTGTTGGGACAGCAATATTTTATCTCAACGGCTTTACATTTAGCCCTGTTTATTTTGCTTTCTAGGTTCCACTATCATCGCTGGCGGAAGTGTTTACAGTTTTTTTCAAACATAAAACGACTTATGAACAAGCTGAAATTATGTGCAGCATTGACTCTGTCAAACTTGTTGATGTTAAAACGAGACAAATGCAAGAGATTTTATTTTTGGAGCTGTGGCGTTTGGTTAATTTTTTTTGCAAGAAAAGTAAGTACAACTACTGGGTCGGCGGAAGGCGGGGGGATAGCAACCACTCCTCACTATGGTGTGACGGGAGTCCAATTCCAACCGTAAATTCATCCGATTTCAACTACAGTCAAATCAACGCTTTTCAAAATGTCAACGAAGGTTCAAACTGCTTGGGATTAACATCGAGAGCTTTTCAAAATTTTGGTTTTGATCAAATCTCAATCAGTTGGAAGACATATCCTTGTTCAGACAAACATTACTTCATTTGTCAAAAAGGTAATTATATCATAAAAGTAGAAGCAAAAAGATACGTATTTTAGGTTAATTTAAGATTGAAGATCTTTTTTGTCAGAGAGCGCTCTTGAGCTGGCAAAAAAGTTCTATTAAAGAAAATTCTTTTATAATTTATTTTTTGGCTCAGCGTACCTGACATTGGTAGAAACCAGTACTTTTTAATTAAAAACACAAAAAAGATGTTGCTTTGTTACACAGTGTAATACGTTATTAAAAGATATCTTGGTTCTGGTTTGAGGCAATAATTTTAAAAATTAAGAGTTAATTAACGGAATATTATTCTAGTTTTAATCAAAGCGTTTTTGAAACAATAAAAAATGGAGGTGCTTACACGAATGTCACTATCTAAAATAATGTTTTTTGGAGTGGACCCCTACCTGCCAAAGTTATTGTGACCGAGTCAATTACAGAGAGCTTTACTTTTTCTGTCAAATGCCTCCTATTGTTATGCGATTTTTTTGAAAATTATTGATCTTTGCTTCCACGGAGATTCTTACAGTACGTATCTTTTGTTATCTCATAATATGGGGACGGTAAGGGTTCACCTCCCGACGGCGATGAATATCTTCTGAATATATATGTGTCTCAGGCGGACGGCCAGGACCTTTCCCCGTACTGTTGTCTATTCAACCGATTAAAATCAAAACCAAAGTAGAATCCAAATAGGTATACTGACAGCAAAAACGATAAAAACTTTGAACAGACCAGCACGAGAAAATTGACTAAACTTTTTATCCTCCAACTGAAAACAATTGAACCAGCAAAATTAAATTTGGCATAAAACCTCAAATTGTCTCTTCTTTTTCTTATATATTTAGTAAAAGACTGAAGCCACGCGTTTTTTGTGCTTTGGTCAGAGTGTAAAAAATAGATAACGTGGTGAACAAAACATGCAAAAAAGACTGCTGTTTCCATGGCTGCAGTTCGACTCCCGGCGAACTCAGTCAAACAATTCTTGTTAAAAATGGGCGTAGGTGCGTTAACAGAGGAGGATACAAATGTGGCCCAACTTCTCAAAAATATACCAAATTTTTGTGCAAGCAAACCCCCAAAATCAAGAATTTTACAGTTTTGTTATTATGCACATCTTTTGTTTCGGTGTACAGACATTTCATCACCAAATATTTATTCACCCGACTGTTAATCACGAATATGTAATCACCAGACGTTGGATCACTTAAAAATTTAATCACACAGACACTTAATCCCGCGAAAAAGAAAAAGCCATAATGACATTATTTATCTATGAGATAGGGTTAGGGTTAGGCCCAGGTTTGGGCATTACATGTCCACCTGATGATCTGTGTGGCGATAAAATGTCTACGTGATAAAATCTCGTGATTAAATGTCTACGTGAATCAATGTCTATTGGTAAAATTTCCGTGATTAACAGTCGCGTGATAAAATGTCGCGTGATGAAGTGTGGGTAAACCTTTGTTTCATCCCAAACAAAACTATTTACTCTTTTTTTAATCTTCAAGAAAATTTCTATATTTCAACACATTTCTGGATATAATAAAATTGTTTTTCTTTTCTCACCTTTTACCTATGAATAAATCATTTTTAGGCTGAAGATGTCACAGTCCAATTATCACTAGGTAGAGAAACATACTTTCAGGAAGAGCTTATCCGAATAATTTGTATGAAGTGCCCATAAGACCATCAGCGCCCTCTCTAGTTAATGAGGGCGATATGGGCGAAACAGAAGGAGAGGTGACAAATATTGGCGCTGAGTATGAAAGTCAAGGTCTTCCACTGCCAACTCCAACTTCAACGAAAGACTATGAGCTACACGCTAAGCTAATAAGCAAAGCTTATACTCATGCAGTCTAACTGAAGTAGAAAAGACTAGTTTGGACTATTAGATCTCAAAATACCCAAGACACAAGTAAATATCTCATTTGTCAATGTAATCTGTGATAGAGCAAACTGCATCTAGTGTCTGAAAAAATAATCTTATTGCTGGTAAGTAGAAATAGCATAGTAATTATGTTTGCTGTTTCTAATCAGCTTGAGCTACAATAGATTCGACATTAGCTGGTTAAGAAGTTCCGGAAACATAAAAAATTTTGTGAAGATTGCTGCCAAATGTAGAAAACAATATCTTGTATTCTCACCATTTGCAGTAATTATTTATTTGATGTGGGTGGGCTTCAGTTGCTTAAACCTCATCCCCCTGCTTTGTGCATCGACATCTGAGTTTACAAGTAACCTATAGTAAATTTTGTGAATGCAAGTTACATGGTTATTAAAGAGAAGAACAACCTATACTAAGTAAGATATAGCAATATCTCTCATCTTCTTTTCTGGTGAAACAATCGTAAACTTTTGTTTAGCTGTGTTGTCGCTGACTGCTAAAAAGGTCTAAGATGCCCTAAATTAAAAGATGATGTTTTGTGTGTATTTTTTGGTCTCTTCACATTATCATTTGGCGCTGGAACTGGGTGTAGAGGCCAAAAAAAAAGCCAGCAACCGACTCACTGATTTGCAAAAACCTGAACCTATTTAAGGGTTAAAAAGACATCATGATAAGCATTTTTTGTAAAACTTGTTTTAACATTATGTCATTAATTACTGAACGTGGTGATACGTTTGAAAAACTCTATGGTAGACTGGACGTTGAAAAGCTGATTCCGATGCCAAGAATCGTTTAACAATTTGAGATTTCTTGGCATCACAAACAGCAAATTTTACATTGCTAGTACTTTTTCGTGCTTTTTACTGCGTGCTTTCTTACGGAGCTTCAACTAGCCTGTAGCCCACCACTATTTTGACATAATTCATTATGACTTCGCAATACTGTCAGGTACGATTATAAGAAACACAGAAAGTTTTTTGACTGCTATCATGACAGCAGCAATGTGTATAATTGAAGAGATAAACGGGCAATTCAATTATTACATTACCTTATGACTAGGGCCATTTTTTTTGACCTAAAAATATATATTTTGACTAACCGCTTTCATTTATTATTTATGTCTTGTTGCACTTTTTTGATTAAAAATGTCTTATAATCCGAAATTTACATAAGTTTTTAAAGAAGAAGGTAGCCTACTTTAAACATTTTCTCAATCACTTATTCTTAAAGTTAATGCAACAAAGCGACGCATGACGTCAAAACCTAGGATAACGAGCCATTGTGTATACCGGTAACAATTAGTGTGTAATACAAAAAATGCGTAGTTATCGCAATTGCACTCTACATTAACACTTTGTTTTTGATGTTTTTGACGAAAGTCACACAGTATAATTATCAGAACTTTTTATTGTAATACAGCATCATATATTTTTTTACGTTCTTAACATCAAAATTTCTGTCTTTTCTCAGTAACTTACTGAGCATAGAAAACGACCTCTCAACAGCAGCAGAGGTTGGCTGGGCTTTTTGCAATAATGCATAGCTTGTTGGGTCAATTGTCAAGTTGGTACAGTTTATTATTGTTTCTAAATCAGAGTTAGATAGTCGTTTTTTAATGTAATTAAAATTGCTCACGGATCATCATCGAATTGCATATTCTTCAACAGTCCGTATGCTTCGGTTATCGTGCAGGCACTTCCTTCTAAGAACTCTACGTTGGCTGCTAGAGTCCGGTATTGATTTATTTTAACCAAGTCCGGCATTAAATCTTCCACATTGATAGCGTCTTTTGCTCTGCTGACTAAGAGGCCTGCACTTGTCCAATTGTTGACAATGGTACGAACAGCTGGAAGGTTCTCACTGTAATATAAGGCAGCTCTAAGCCAAGTTGCCCATCTTGTAATTACAGGATCAGGAGGAGATGGCAGACCAGCATCATGAAAATTTTTCTTGCGATCTTTGTTTTTGATTGTTGCTATTATTTCATCAATATTTTTAAAATGAGCACGCACACGCATAGCGCAGTTATGTAGTAATCGCGCAATGTAGGTGACATGCATCAAAGAAGGGAATATTTCCATTAATGTCTTTCCAGCCAAAAACATGTACCGAGCAGTCAAGAACAATGAAAAATTCTCGCGTTTTGTTTCAAGTTGTCGCAATATGTCATCCACAGTGTGCAGAATAATACTGCTATTAACATTGCTACCGCTGTCAAGTGGATGACAATCAACGAGGAATGTCTGATTTGGGGCATCTAAGCTGCCCGCAAGCACATCAATATACTTTTGTTTAGCAATCTCTGCTTCATCCACAATTAAAAAAAATTTTTTGTCACGAAGTAATTCTTGAATTTGTTCTTCGTTTTGGGATGCTAATTTAGCAACACATGCCCGGGCTGCAGTCTCCGAAGGCAATACTTTTCTCATTGTAGCAAACAGAGACTTTAGAGAAGGATGGTTCAGTTTATGAAGTGGTATATCTGCAGCTAAGAATGAAGAGACAACCTGTTCCTTGAAGTTTACTTGATCGAGTTGTAAAAAGGTTTGCTTACTTTGAGATTTGCTCTTCGTCTCCAATTTTCTTTGGTGTTGCTTACTTTTTCGGTGGCTTTCCACAAAAAACGTTTTATCACATTTGACTAACACGTCACAAAGGTTGCATCGCAAGTCGCGGGCAGGAGTTGCCGAAAACTCATCCGGATATTCCTGGCAAATTTGCCTAACTTGTGCTGGAGGAGATTTGGCTTGTTTAGGCATTCTTTGCTTTGCAAGCTACGACTTAAAAAGACCGCGTGTAAAGAGCGCAAAAGTTTTATAGGAATAGATTAATTGTCTAACAATTACGTGTTTATGCATCAACAATGACGATTTGATGCATAACAAGTGCTATTTCCTTCTCAATTACCGCACGCATTTTTACCATTGCAACTATTTGAGAAGTTTAAAATCAAATAAAACTGCGCATAAGATTTTAATAGCAGCTCAAAAATTTAAAAAAATATAAAAAAATCTAAATTTGTTCGTTTTTATAAGGAAATTTTTGATGAAAACAATTTTGGCAAGTTTTGACTTTATGCAAAATTTTGACTTTATTTTGACTTATAAAAGGTACCAAAACAGACTCCTGAACATCTGAAACGAACGTTAGTACACGTTTGATCATGTAACAAGGTTCTGAAAAAATTTTGACTCCATTGACTTTAGCGGGCCCTACTTATAACATAGATTTATTTGCACAAAACAGAATATTTGGGCCATCAGTTCTCATTTACTGTTTAAGACTTGATGAAACAAAATAGTACAGAAAGTACAAACAAAGAGTTGCTCAAGGTAGCGGGTTTTTTTGGTCAGCAGTCTTGCACTTATTAAATTGATAAAACCAGCCTAAAATTCAGTGAAAATACACCGTTGCTAGAAAAACATCGTGGGAAGAGTAAGTTTTTCAGAAATTTTGAATATCCTAAAAAGCCAATTTTAGATCCAAAAGATCTGTAAAGCGACCTTGACTACAATTTTCAGTTAACTTTAGGCAATTGAATTAAATAATTATCTTCTTTTTGTGAAAAATGCGCAAGCAGATTTATCAGGGTTGAATTTGTTTAACTGTGTGGCAAACATCTTTTTTTAAGCAGCTGAACTTTCAAAGTGTTTGTTTTTTAATTGTAAGCAAAAGAGTAAATAAAGCTGTAACAAAAATATGCTCTTATGCTTCCTACAGCAAAGTAAATTTAGCTAACTATCAGTTTGTTTGATTTTAACGCTTTTCCAAATATATCTTCTCTGAGCAAAATGCAAAATCGAGTACAGAACTGCAGTAATATGGCAAAACCTAATAACTACAAAGCTCACGTTTGTTGTCATTTATTATTGTTCATCAAATGAACAACCAAACTAATCTTTTTTAGCTTTGCCAGGAAGCTATCACCTGTACGAACAATATTGTGTGCTCACTTTTGCTGAGCAGTGGCTAGAAGCTTCACGCAAACGAAAAACAATCAAGCTTTTTATATGGCATCTGAAAGGTAGTTGTCAGGTTTTGCAATATCACCGCAGAATAGCGTAACCGAAATCAAATTTATGGACGGTGAGGGGCGAAAATGAAAAAAAATTTGAATTACTTTTTTTGGAAAAGAAGCAAATTACTCACTTAATTACCTTTTTTGGCCGAAATGAGTCAAACCTTTTATTCCATGATCGAGTTTAACAAATTTGTGGAGCCATGACTCCTGTGGCTTCTCTATTTACGTCAATGATCAATTAGCCAGGAAAAGAAGAATAAAGGAGTGCCGTCGTTACCAATCAACTTTGAATTTGCAATAGTTTATGAAGATTTAATGCAGAAAGTCAACATGATAAATGAAGAATTCTACCTCGTCTTTCTCTCTCTCTTAAATGTTTTTTGTTCACCCCCCTGAATGTTTTACCTCGCACTTTCATGAAGGGATGGTAAAGGTTAGGTTATAGGAAAATGACTTAAAGTAACTTATAACTTTCCACAAAAGCCAAAAGTTATCGCTTTTGGGGTATTTTTGCTTGATGTAATTTCTTTTGCTTCCAGGCACTGTTTGAGGGTTGATTGACAAGAAATTCATCTGCCGTTATTAATATCACGTAATTACACCGTCGTTCGAGGTTTAAATCGACACAATACAATCAGGTCGTGAGTTGCTGCACTCAGCAACGCTTGCGTAATACATCACTGCTGTTGGATACGGGAAGTGATGTAAATTAACAACACGTTCAAGTACTTGAAATTGAGGAAAAGCTAATTTATCAAAATTTCTCTGCATCACTAAATTGTACATACAGTACTTGAGTAGATGCAAGATATAAAATCAGCTCTAGATCTTGTAAATATCCCTTTTGCTAGTTAATTATCTAGAATCCTTAAAAATGCTGTAGAATCTGGAATAAGCTGCAGCTAAATTTTATGTTTTCGACTTTTGTTTTTCAGACTAGAAGGCAATGTTAGAAACATGTACCTAAAATCAGCTACTTTGAAATAAATTGCTCTCTACCGATATCATGTGTTGAATGTAGTCAACAGCAGTAAAAATGTTTTGACCAAGTTTTTGTTTGCCAATGGATATGCGCCTGTATGTTTAAACTTTCTGATACCTTGGGCAAAGTGAAAAGTAGTATCTTGTATTTAACATTAGTTCTTGGTTGATAAATTTAGCCAATATAGCTTAAGTGGTAAAAAATTTAAATGAAAACCAATTTTTCTATTTTAAAGTACTATGAAAAAAGATCAGAAATTTCTCTACTGAAAAGATAGAGCAGACATCGTTTTCCATTTACCATTGACTAGGGCCACCACTTAATATTAATACAATACAAGCGAGTGGTGAGTTGCTACGATTGGTATCTGTCTTTTAGGTAGGGTTCAGTTTTCCGTAAATAATTTTGTTGACAAATGGAGCGTTTATCCACCCTGTGGGGTGGATCATTCTTAAGGTTTTTTGAAATTTTTTTAGGGCAGCGGTAAAAAGTTGCCAAGTCTATGAGAAACTAAACATACAAAATTGGTGTTTTGAAAACGTCATCTTGAGCCCTCTCTAGTGGCCCAAAATTTCGAAAATTGGCGAAAAACTATTTTTTGAGGAGCGTGCCAAAATTTTTAGGGATATAATTTTTAATCGGGTACGTGTTAAATTGTTGAAATATGAAGACCAATTTTTTGACAAAATTTTTAATGCAAATGAAAATGATATCTAACCTTTTCAGAGCTTTCGAAGCAGGGCACATTTTACAAAATTTTGTCATTTTGATACGCTCTATAATACACGTTTTTGAAGTACTAGATAACTAAAAATTAATATTGGTGCAGTGGCGTATCCAAAGGAAGAGGAGTGATTGGGGTTACAACCTTTCGACTTTAAAGCCCGTGCGATGTCACGTTTACATACCACTTTCCTTAGAGCAAAAAATGCAGAACATTACAACCTTTCACCATCCACCAAGTCACAGTCAACACGTTTGCTTGTTATTAGCAAGCATCTTCTATTGATTAAAAGCCTACAGCTTAACTCTTTGCCTAAATTAATCATCAACTTGATAACCGCTTTGAATTATATCCATAACTAGAATGGTGCCACTGAAAACAAATTATGACAAACGTAACAGTTAGAACAATTTTAGCTTGTTATTAATTTAACATTACTCAGCTAGCCAGAGATCACTGAGACAAGATGGCTCAAAAATGCTGGTGGAGCGTATCTGATTACTTTGAGAAAAATTATACTGCATAACTGATAGCAGCAAAATTGTGGCAAATGTGAATGTAGTAGTTTAAAATAAAAACATTTTTTATATTTCGTTTCAAACAGGCTTTTTGTACTATCATAGCAACTTGCTGTGTTCGTACTAATAATATGTTGTTACTGGGGAAGTTAAATTAAGCATTTTAACCAGTTGTCCTTGATGGCTAAAAGATTTAGCTTTTCCGCTATACTTTGCAAGCTGGGTTTCTGACAGTCTGAAAATATTTTATCCAGAACTCACTATCTTTTCCAAAATCGACCAAGAAAAAAATGAGATAGTTAACCAAAAAATTAGTGATTGCCCTGTTTCTGGTCAACCCAAACCATGGCCATCTTCAACATTGCCAAATAATGCGAAATGAACTTGTCGTCATGGGCGTCCAATAGAATATGGCGAATAACTTTGGGTAAGGCAGAGCCGGTTTTCTTGCTATGCGGAAAACAAGGTAAGTAGTTGAGCCAAATTACCTGATACCACAAATATACCGTAATTACGAAAAGGATCGCACCAAAACGTAGAATAGGCTTACTACTAAATAGTTTACTTTTGTAATTGTAAAAACAACCATCATTTGGCCGCCACCATCATTTTTGACTCTGTCACCTTCTTTTACATTTTTAGTGGTCCTAATCAAAAGTAAATGCATAAAAAAGATACAGGTACTCTATCTTTTTGAATTTTCTTTTGATTATGATCACTAGTAAAACTTTTCGTCGTTTGTATGTCCACAAAGTTTGTATGTCCATTTTTTCAGTGTAATGCTTTCCAGACATCAGCCGATTATACAGTTGTAAGCATTATCCATAAACGCTCAATTTGTTTACAAAAAGTATTTCAAACAAATTGTTAGTAAATAGTTAGTGTAACTGTGTTCCAATACAATTTTTCTTGAGCTTCTTTCCAAACGCAACCATCTGACAGTAGGCGCGCAATTTAAAACTGCAGATATTATGTCTGATTTTGAATTTTTACTGGGTCTTCTGCATGCAATGCCAGAGCACTTCCACCTTCTTGATTATTCCATAATAACAACACTGCAAAGACCTCCGAAAAATAGTTGTGAGGCGACTAGATTTCTTCACAATTTTCCCCAAAATTGTGGAAAGCTCTAAGCTACCCAAGCAGCTAAACTTAGCATTGGTATTTGACAACAGCTGTTATCTGTTTGTCTTCTAGCATGACAAAATAGAACCAGATTAAGCTTTCCGGTGCTCTTAGTTACAGTCATTTTAAACCCCTCTACTTTTTAAACAAAAATTCTAATAACAGGATATGCAGCAAACATTTATGTTTATCATGCTATACAAACACAATATGAGGTGGTAGATGAAAATTGGACCGGCACTTTTTAGTACGTAATGATAGAAAAATGTGAAAACATTCTTAGTTTTTACGATTTAGTTACCATGTGAGACACTTACGCTATAATCGTAGATCTATTATAGAGTTAGCATGTTACCATTGTGAGGCACTTACTCTATAATAGTAGGTCTAATTTGAGCGTCATTTTGCGAGCAAATTCATGAATTGATTTGTCAAAATTTTGATTTGATAATAGTTTGGTTTTGTTAGTTGCAACTGTCGATATTGACAAATGATTTAAACGTCGTTGCGGCACTGATGATCCAACAAAGTTAAATCTTTATTAATTTCAGTTTATCAAGTGACTGTTGACAGCTGCAATTGGAGCACACGAAACTGAAATGCCCATGAAATAATAGCTGTATTTGGAAATATCACGTTTCTTTCCTGAATAAGGCGTTTGCTAAAGTTTTGCGCAGCTAGGATACCAGTTGTTTCGTAGCAACATTGAAATTCAAAACAATACAAGCAGTTAGTTTTATGTCATACTAAATAAACTTTGCATAGGCAGAATCAGAATAGTAGGGGACGACAACAATTCAACAAAAAAGAAATGGAAAAAACAAAGTCCAAACATTAGTGGAAGTGCGGAAACAACGAAACTAATTCATAAAACAAGCTGCCGCTTTTGCTCTTTGGAAAAAAAGCAGCGCTCTCAATGTTAAAAAATAACATGGCAGCTCTCCTGCTGCCGTTTTTAAAAAGGATGAGTGCTCCCGCCTACATCATCATCTCTAGAAACTGAATAGACGGGAACTTAGAGTAAGTTAACTTACTCAACAGCTAGTGTTGCCATATCAACAAGCAAGAAGTGCCAAATGCTTTTTGCATAAAGTTACAAACTTTATTTATTTACCTCTATAAGCTCATGCTTTGCTTGCATGTCTTTAGTCAGAATGGGCAACTGCGACGAAGAGACTACTCTGCCCTTTCACCAGCCTGCCACACGAAGATGGAGGAATTCCGTTAAGTGCCTTTCTCAACGGAACAACAAGCCAACTTTACGGGTTTTTTCCACACCATTCCTTTCGTGCTTAACACCAATTAGGAAAGCTGGAAAGACCTGTTTTAAAGTCTTTTGATACGTTTTGAAAACGAAATTAAACCCAGGTCTACAGACTGCTAAGAGGAGGCTCTAACCCAGGTGTCGCAAACTTTTTCGAAACTGCGGGTTACTTTCTTAATAATGATTAAAGTGAAGGCTATCAGTTTGATCACACATTCGAAACAGCCAATTTGCTTAATTTACTTTTTGTTATTAATAATAATTCATAATATCTAAATAGTTAAAAACACATCTTTTCTGGAGAAAATTACTAACAATGATTTAACAGAATGTTTCTCAATCAAACTTTTTATATTCGTGGCCCATTTTTGATGTGTAAATTATGTCGTGGCTCGGTTCTTTCATTTCTAATCGAAACCGAAAGTGAGAATCTTTTTTTTGGAGATCCACAATTGGCTCATTGTTTTGAAGAAATTTTGGTCCTTGGAAAAGATCTTTTTTGATGTTTTTGCGCATTTGGGACCACTGAACTATTTTTAGAACAAGCCGGCGGGCGACTTATTTAGTCATAAGGGGCAACCTGGCACCCGTGGCAACCGTGTTGGTTACTTCTGCTCCAACCACTACACCGGTTACTAACTGATTGTGGATCGTTATGACACTAACGTTTTAGAGTAGTTGCCTAAGAGAGAGAGAAAGGGAGTCGTGAACAACACGAAACAAGATTTTCACTACTGGGCAAGGCTTTGGATGCGTGGTTAACGGTAGGTGGTGAGCCTTTACTTAAATTTTGCATTTGAACCCTTTACATGGTGTTTGAAGTTTTGATCTGAAAGAAAGTTTGATTTTACGGCCCCAAAGATCTGAGCCTCATTAATAATATGGTTCTGTAATCGCCTATTTAATCAAAAAAGCTGTTGGTTGTTCCATGGACCCACGCCCTACATTGCCGGTGTAACAACAAATTGGACCTTTGCGAGCCTCATATTTGTGGACAAAATTTTGACAGTCGCAACGAAATGTCTTCATTTCACATATGGCATAATCTACTTCGGCAACACTGATTTTGGTTGCTTACGTAGCCTGCAACTCAAGTTAAGCATAAAATTTTAATTATTGTGTTTGAATTGCGGCTAACTTCATCTTTTTTTGTTTTTTGCAGTTGCGAAGTCACCTCTGGCATACAATGGAAGCACAAGGAACGTGTATGACTTTGTAACTATTTTGAGCAAAAGTTGGCAAGAGACGTGCGGACATCTTACCAGCAGTTGGGAAAAATATCTTGGCAACAACAAAAATCTTTTCTAACCTTCAGCTTTTACTTCAAAATTAAAAAGCAGCCAATGCTTACCGACTAAAAAGGATAAAATTTAAATTGCAAAGCAGTTAGGTTAACAAAAGGGGTCATGTGAGTAGCTTTTGTCTTTCTTTTGGAGAAGATGATTAACTACTCGAATCAAATATCCGACAACAGTACCTTGCGACTGCCGCCCCGAGTACCTATGACGCCATTTTGAGTTAAGTTACCACTATCGTTACTGTACAGTTCTTTTTTACATAGCCTGCAGGTGCTTTTGGTTTGTTGTTGTTGATTTTGTTTTGACATCGCAATCTGTCTACCTCTATCACGCCGAAATCTCACCGTAAATAATAAGATATTGCCTAATGCATTTTTTTCACGGTCGAGTTGTAGTTTAAAATTTAAGTTGCGACTTTTATATGTTATTGCTTTCATTTTTCTTTGTATGAACAGTGCTATATTAGATTTTTATTGACAGTTGGTATCGTTTAAGATTCGGCAGAGAAATAAAAAAATCAAAATATTTGGTCGAGATCTGGGCTTGACACATCCCTGTTAAGCAAGTTAGGATATTGTATACCACTGACTATTTTGCACTTTTTTGTATGCTGCTTTTATTTATGTTAAAGATGTTGACACTGCACGATGTTGTAGCTGGTCTACAAAATAATCCAGTGCTTAAAGTAAAAGCTTTTTCTTGACTTGTTTACTTGCCATATTTTACTCTCTTACAAGCAGCATGTGACATTCCACTAAAATCTGCTTTTTTAAAGATTTGAAGTGCAAGTGCATGATTTGAATGCGACAATGACAGTTATATTTCCCACACAATACACCTCTTACGTCTATTAACACGATTTAACGTGTGATTAATCACAAAGAAAAAATTAATAAGCAGTCACTCAATCATCCATTTGACTAGAGAGGTTCTTTGCATTTAAATTTATGTCATTTCATTGTCAAAGTACATCTACCTGTGATGTCATAATAACCTGATGAGATTTATCACAAGAGTTTAAAAACGTTATAAAATCGTTTTTACATAATCAGAACTAAGTATACAGTGTATTTAAAGCCGGAAAAAAATCAAAAAATTGATCAATATTTAGAGCCGGAAAAAAATCCACAAGCCTCACAAAATCTTACTTTTTGTTTTTTTCGATGTTGATTGTAGCACCGCCACACAAAAGGAAAAATCAAGACAATCATGTCTCCCCAAACCAATTGTAAAAATTTGCACCGATTGTTTATAACTTTCCAACTTTGCTTTGTTTTGGATTTGGTGACTTAATATCATAAATCACTGAAAGTAAATGAATGCTCAGAAAAAATGATTTTGTGTCACGTAAGAGATATTGAAGTGAGTTTTTTAAGTTGATTTTACATTTACGTCAACTTGAATCTACTAATCGTCACGTATGCAATTAATTCATATACATGCGGCCATTAATTTGAGTAAGTGAAAAAGCATTCAAAAGTTCCTAATAAAATGTGTCAATGCTATTGTAAGCAATAAGCTTATTTTGACCAAATATTTTTATGCCTGCTTCAAATTGTACTCATGCTTCTCAACCTCACGAAAAGATAAAAATATACTTCTTGATGCTCGCGAAATGTGTAAATATTGAAAAAATGGCTCAGAATTACACTAGCGCGGAAGATTATTAGCCTACATTAACTAAAGGCCTCTTTTGAGTTTTTTCGGTCTTTCTCAAAAAAGTCACAACCCATTGATTGAAAACATATTTTGAAGCAATATTGTTTAAAAGCAAAATAACGTAAAATTTCTTAAAATCATCAGTATAAGTTGTTGTTGTTGTTGGTTACCCAACCCCTTCCGAGGGATGGGAGCATGGCGGAAGACCATGGAGCCCCAGAAGCCTTGTAACTCCAAAGGGTCTGGACCATAGGTTGTACAGAGACAGAGATCCGCCAAAGAGTGAGCGGCGCAAACAGTCCGTAGCTGGACAGTGTAGAATGAGATGAGAGGTGTCCTGGGACGGTTGTCCACAAGCGCTGCAGGAAGGATTCTCGATTCTGCCAATTCTAGAGAGATAAGAACCTAAAAGAATGCTGTGTCCGTGGCAGCGTAGAGGAGAGAGGACACAGCGAGCATGACGAGGGAGCACAAGTTCCTCGGTGGAAATCGAGGGAACCTGTGTGTCAAAGAACTTCGATGAGACAGTATGCCTTCAGTCTGAGAAAAGACATGAGTGGATATGAGAGATAAGAGAAGAGAGACTTCAAGGGATTGCGGAGGGCGCAAGTAGAGCTCCTGGTCTGGCCAGCTCATCAGCCGCGTCGTTCCCCGGGAGAAGAACAGGAGGAGAGAGAAGACAGTTCCTGCCAGATCTGCCACAGAGTTTGAGATAAGACGAAAGATGGAGGAGAGGACAGGGTGGCTAGGACAGTACAAGAGTCTGATAGTAGGAGAAGAGAAGAGAAATGGCAGACTTGTTGGTGCTGCCGATACCAGCAAAAAGCGTGCAGAATGGCGCTGGCTTCAGCGGAAAAACTTTAACATACTGGGCCTGTTGAAAAGGAAAGAGTGGCTTCAGTGCCACAAAGTAAGCAGTTGGAAAGAACGCCGGAGTCGCCTTTGCCAAAAGGAAAAGGAACAGAGCCGTCAGTCCAGATTACCAGATCTTGAAGGGGGAGACAGTCAAGATGGGTGAGAGCCACACCTTGTCCAGAGAGACGAGTTAGAGCGAGAGCATGGAGAGGAAAGGGTGGTCTCCACGGTGAACGAAGGAAGATTCCAGGGAGGAAGGGAGGGCACGCAAGAAGAGCCTCCCTAAGAGAACTATGAGGAAGCATGAGCGGGTGAGTGAACGCAAGAACTCTCCATGACGATCTGTAGGGTCTTGGTTTCACTCCATGTCTGGCCAAACCTGAGATAGGAAAGGAAGTTGGGAGACGAAGAGCCCACTCGTAAGATGAAAGAGTCAAATTAGTCAGAGTGACTCGTTGGGGAGGTAAAGAAGCCTCGGAGAGAAAAAGTGGAATAGAGGAGGACGAGAGGCAGCCGGTGATGGCGCGACTGGCTGCTCGATGGAGGCGTTCCAATTTGATGAAATTGGTAGCGCTTAGGAAAGGAAACCATCCGGGTGAAGCGTAAGTGATAACAGGCCGAAGAAAAACTTTATACAGAACAGAAAGGGACTCCTTAAAGGGGCCCCATGAGGAAGCAGAGATACAGCGTAAGGCCTTGAGTCGTGGGAAGAACTTGGCCTTCAGCGAAAATACATGTTTAGAAAATGAAATAGTGCGGTCGAAGGTGACCCAAAGAAAAGTTGGAGTGGGATTGAAATGGAGGCGGAAGCCGAGTAAGAGGAGATTGGGCTGGAGGTTAGCCTGGTGGGGATCCACTGAGAAGAAGGAGGCCTCACATTTGCTCGGATTGAGAGGAAGGCACCAGTACTCGGACTAGCACTCCAATTGAAACAGAGCTCTTTGTGTGGCCTTCACCGCAGTGGGGACCGAGGGGGAGGAGGACCAAATGGGCAGATCATCAGCATAAAAAGAACAGCTGACGGATGAACGCAGAGAGGCCGGAAGATCATTGATAAAGAGAGAGAAAAGTACAGGGCCAAGAACGTATCCTTGCGAAACACCTCGACGGACTCGAAAGGAACGACTTTTGTGATTTTGATAGACCACGTAAGCGCGCCTGTCAGAAAGGAAAGATTGAGTCCAACGAGCAAAGCAAAAAGGGAAGCCAGCCGAAATCAGTTTGTGAAAAAGGGCGGGATGCCAGACAGAGGCAAAAGCTTTAGAGAAATTAATAGTAGATAGGATCGTCCGAGAGCCTAGCCTGGGTTTGTGGAACTCATCCGAAATGGACTGAGAAAGGTACAGAATTTGATCGAGAGTAGACCGTCCAGGGCCGAAACAGGCCTGGCGAGGAGAGAGAGCATAGAATTAGATTCCAGAAAGAAGAGTAGACGGGATAGAATAATGAATAGAATTAGATTCCAGAAAAAAGAGTAGATGGGATAGAATAATGCGTTAAAAAACTTTGATAGGCAGGAGGTGAGAGAGATAGGCCGGAAGGAAGCAGGAGAGTCGAGAGGCTTTCCTATCTTGTGGATGGAAATAATAGAAGATGTCTTCCAGATGGAAGGAAAGGAATGCGAAGTCCAGGAAAGATTGAAGATGTGAAGAAGAAAATCCATGCCAGAGCGAGGAAGGTGCTTTAGCATGGGATAGGCAACTTTGTCTGGGCCAGTAGCAGTGGATGAGGAGAGGTTGGAGGTAGCCGCAAGAAATTCAGCGGGAAAGAATGGAGAGCAAAAGGACGAGTGAGACTCCACCGAGCACGTGGCTCGGCGGAGCCCAGAGAGGTAGCCTCTGGCTCTGCTACGCAGGGCCTTTGGCTGAGAAACGGAAAAGTGAGATCTCAGGTAAGCGGCATAGACCGAATCCGATTTCCTAGGAGAGGAACAGTTGGAGAAGTTAGGAGACGAGGAAGATGAGAAAGGAGAGCCAGCGATAGTGCGAAGAAGAGAGTGTACAGATTTAGGGTTAGGCCTAGGTGAAAAAAAAAGAGCAAGTTGTCTGCCATGCCTCCGCCTTGGCCTTGGCGATGACTGACGAGGCACGTCGAGAAGCGGAGATGTAAGCCTGGCGATCTTCATCACTTCTGTGAGCGGCAGCGAAAGCCTTGCGTCTTTCACTAACCGCTTCTTCCACCTCAGCAGACCACCAGGCTTTATGAAGGCGTATGATGCGGCCGAAAAGAATGGAAAATTTGGCCGCATTCAGTGCCAGAGAAGAAAAGAGAGCTGCACAGAGGAAAGAGAAAGACACGAGTATTCCTCTGCAGAAGGACAGTAAGAGTTCAAGTTGGAGGCAAAGTCATCCCAGCGAGCTTTCTGAAAATTGAAGGAAGGGGGACGCTCGTTGGGGCGAAAGACCGGGGAGAGAGAGATGGATAGAAAAATTGGTAGATGGTCAGAACCCAGGTCCTGAAGTACCTCCCATGAACAAGAAAAGGCAAGAGAAGAAGGAGCAAAGGAGATGTCAGGGGAGGAGCGACTGTCAGAGGAGCGAGGTAGAAGTGTGGGTGTGACAGAATAATTGAAGGGAGGAGGTCAGAAGAGAAGACACAATCAAATACTTCTTCCCCGCGGGGTTCAGAAGTACCTCTTGAGTCCCAGAGGTGGTGATGGCAATTGAAGTCCCCCAGAATGAAGAAATTTCTGGGGGAGGAAAAATGGAAGGAGAAAAGGAGTCGGTTTTGCCATCTGCTGGGAAAGAGCGAATAGGGGGCATACACGTTAAGAAAAGATAGCGAGGAGGAGTTGTTAAGAGAAATGTTGACCCTACATAATTATAGTAGGGATTGAGCGAAAAAAGAGAGGAGATAGAAACTTCAGAAAAAGATAAGCCCTGCCCGACGAAAGTGACGACGCCGCCGCTAGCGTGCGTGGCATCAGGAGAGAGAATGCCAGACCGGGAGTGGGTGCGATCAGATCGCAAAGAAGAGAATCCAGGAATCCGGAAAGAGGAAGAGAAGTTAAAATTGAATTCCTGGATACAAACAAGGTCGACAGAATGAGATGAAAGAAAGTGAAGTAGTTCAGTGCTCCTGGCTCGAAGACCACCTCCAGTATTCCATTGAAGAACCCTGAGAGAGTTAGGGGTGAGAGGAGGCAAGAAGCGTAGAAGGACAACCAGGAGTAAGTGGCGGTGGTAAGGGGGCAGAGAGAGAAGATATAAAATGAGTGGATGAGGGATAGGAGGTTTGGATACAAGGGTGAGGCGAGAGTGCAGCATTAGCAGAGGGGGAGCCAGATTGTACAGTGAAGGTATACATGTCCGAGGAGTCCGAGGAGGGAGTCACAGTGATTCGGCAGGGGGGGCAGCTCCAAGAGTGAGAGCTGACAAAAGCTCTGAGTTTGGAGAGGGAAAGTTGTGAGCACCTTAGATGGACCCATTTGGAGGAAATACAGCATTGCACTGACTTGCCCCGCCAGATCACAATACCAGCGCACACAGAGCAAGTAAAGATGGGGCCAGGGTTGGGATGAACGTTATCGCTCATCAAGAGAAGGAGAAGAATAAGGAGACGAAGAAGGGCAAGAGTAGGGCAGGAGAAAAGAGAAAAGAAAAAGTGAAAACAGGCCACCGATTTTGAAGAAGCTGTGTGCTGCCCTACTGCGGTCGTTCAGGGGGCAGCATAGCGAAAAAATGAAGAGGAATGCTTAGGGTAACTGGGACCCTCGGGAAGTCCAACAGCCATTTTGACCCAACCCAAACGGGGTCGGGGACCGCACCATCACGTTGAGGTGACTGTTGATTGGTGCAGTTTGTATAAGTTTGGTATGTAAGATCTCCGAATATTATTAAATCAATTACCAATGCTCAATTCGGAGCTGTGGAGGAATGTTATAAAAAGAACTCTAATCGTAAGTTAATCCATTAATCAATCAATCAATATTTATTATAACATACATGTATGTGGGCAAAAGAACAACTGTGTTTCTTTCTGTAATTGTAGTAATCCAATTTCGGGTGATTGCTCTACAGTATTCCTCACCTGTCTGCCATACAAGGATGGGCGTATTCTGTGCCGCATCCAAGTTCACAATAAGCGAGGTTTCTAGAAATTTTTCTAGCCCTGATATTATCTCCGAAGACGTGCGGGGTCTCATCGACTCCATTTCAATGGCAAGCCATTACTCTACAGGGGTCCCTGGTCCGCCTGTACCTGATGCCATTTCCTTTTGATTCAGCCTTGCATGCAACGGCCAAACAAATGTGTTTATTTTTTCTACTTTTATATTATGTTGTAGGCTTTCTAACGAATAATGATAAAAGCTATGACAGCAAAGCAAAACACTAGTTTGTTTTGCGCTTATACGTGACCTCAAACAAACAAAAAAAAATTTGACCTTAATTTCATCCCCAAACCACTAGTTTTTGCAAGTTATTCAAATTTTGAATTTATTTAAAATTTGAATTTTATTGAATTTATTTAACGCGGCGGTGCTCATATTGTGCATCGCGACGGCCTGGGGTTGTTTTAAATTTTCAAGAGCGTCGAAGGGTTTCCTGGTTTGTTGGTATGTCTCTCACCGAACAAAAGAGCAAAAAATATAATTTTGTACGGTTGATTGCGAAAATAAGATTTTTACTTTTATGAAATTTAAAAAACATCAATTTCAACGAGTAATTAACGATCCAAGTATTTCTTTAGAAAAAGTGTGGGCCACAAAAATGAACATCAAAATTGTTTAAAAAAGTTGATTTTAGAAAGATTTCCAAATGGACAAATAGATCCACATCTTGCAAAACGGCAAGCAAAGCTTAAATCTTTTTTGTAATTAGGTAAAACTTGTTTTCAAATGTATGGCATCGAAAAATGTTAGAGAAGCACTGATTGAAGCTACTATCTCATGGCTTTGAGGTGATTCAAGTTAAAGCTTTAACTAGTGGTTTTGGCAAATAAACCATTTGGGAAAATACAAATTTAGAACAACTTCGAAAAAATTGTAACTATTTTTATTTCCACACCACCAAATGTGGAAATTAAAAAAAGAATTTAGGCTGTTCTAGAAAAATAGCGAGTTGGAATAAGAAACGATCAAGACGAAAGATATTCAAATCTACATACAAGAAATGGTTATGACAACAAAAACTAAGATCATGAAAGGCTGCATTACTGAAAAATTTTATTTTAGCTGTTTGCAAATGTGAATAAGAAATTTTTTCTCAGAGGTTCAAGTTAGACAAACACATGGTAAAATATTTAAAATGTCAATCATAGTAGTCACGAGTGGGCAAAACGTTATAAATTTTTTTGAAAGTGTGATTATCAACTTTTAAGCGTCAAAATTTTAGGTTTCACCGGTACCCTGGCCTTAATTACATTTGGACAAACAAAGAAATTTGTGATTGCTTTGGAAAAAATCACCCCAGAAAAAAGTTACTTTATGAATCTAAGGAATTTTTAGAAATGCATTTTAAAACATAAATAAAAAAAAGAAAGGGAGGACCCAATTCATTAACACGCAACAGCAGTACCTCTGTAGAAAGTAAATTGACGTTATGACTAACGTTTGTGTGCAACAGATGTTTTTTTTTAAATACTAACCGTAGAAACGCGGTTGAAAGCTATTACGGGAAATTAAAAAAAAATTCTACTAAGCTTTCTTGGCGATGCAACAAGTAATTTTGTTTTAAGCCTGCTGTTTTCCTTGTTTTCTTGTAAGTTTCTTTCAAAACTTTCTTTTGTTGCAGAGCATAATGACATCACAATGCTGTCAAGTACCATTTCAGTATATAGAGCCGACTTTTTAAGTGTTTTTGTAAAATCAGGAATGTACTACAGTAGTTAACCAGAAAGACTAAACTTTTAAACCGCTTTTGTAATATACAGACTTGAGATCAAAAACAAAATCGGGGCAAACGGTTTAGCGATGCAACTTTTAATTTCTTTTTAAAACGACTTTTAATTTTAAAACGACATTCATATTAAAAGTTTTATTACTGATTCTTAGGTTTCAAAACGTCTTCTTGCATAAAAAATAGACTTTGTACTGCAGCGCTGAGCAGAATTGGTGCGTTAAATTTTAAAAATAGTTTGAAAGCAATGTTGGAAAAGTAGTTTTTCAACCCAGTTGGAATTCTTGCCTCCAAAAATTTGTTCTGTGTTTTTGCAATCTGCTTTTTCGGAGGTTCTTTGCACAGTAATCCAAACAAATTATCATTTTTTTGGCATCAGAGTTCAGTTCTACTGCTGTTCTAATTCAAGATTTCGGATATGCTTAATACTGGGCTCATAAGTGTATTGTTAATTTTATCAAGTTGGCCAAATTTATCCACTTAGAGAAGCGAGGACTTTTGGAATTATGTAAAATGAGAAGTTGCGGTTAGTTCACGAGTATCTGCATCGGTATAAAAAGCAAAAAAATATACAACGGTACTAGTACCAGAAAAATATATCAACTTATCGTCGGTTGCGGTACCGATACAGAAAAAGCTACAGTTCTACCGCCGTGCAGTCCATCGTTGAATCTCGATCTCACCGAAGGAGACACTGCGGGCAAGTCTGGTAGAACATGCAATTTTATAAATACATTAGTACTTGCATGCGTTCTGCTAGGTATTTCTTTTTAAAAGATTTCCCACGACAATATAGATTATTTCTGATATCGTAAGGCCAATAAATTTTTTGCTAAACTTAAAGTTTAAAGTGCATTGAACTTTTGTGAAATGTTAATCTTAATTGAACAGTAGTAGAAAAGGAGAGTAACAAAACAATACATTGGATGTACCAGAAAAAGTGTACCGCTTTTTGTTAAAAATTTCCTCGGCGATTATAAAACCAATTATACTGAAGTTTTTTATCTAGCCCCCTCAGGATAATATCAACGCTCTTACAAAATAACCAAAAGATCAGTTGCAAATTATGTGAGAACTGTCAAATTCAAAACAACTTCTCAAAAAATGCAATATCAGAGTAAAATTTATTTATTTATTTCAGTCCATCCTCAATGTGATCTTTATCCTACTCCACGATTGAACAAAGCCGTTTCTTTTACGCAGAAATGCTTTTGCGTATTTCTTCTATCAATATCTCCTTCCATGATATTGCTGTATTATTCCTTTCATTTACCCTTGCTCGGTCAATTTGTCTTACACTCCTCGGTAAACTTTCTCCTTCAAGCAGTCCCATATGACATAATCCATTTGGTTGCAGTCAGGACTTTGCGGAGGTCTTTCATTCTTCTTGATGAATTCTGGTGGAGCCTCCTCCACATGAGCCTGGGTTGCCCTATTTGTGTTGGAAGGAGCCCCATCGTGCAAACTTTGTTATAACGTCACAAAGCGCCTTATTCAAGAATTATTCGCATAATTTTACTCTGATATTGCATTTTTTGAGAAGTTGTTTTGAATTTGACAATACTCACATAATTTGCAACTGATTTTTAGATACTAGAGAAAAGTGTTGATAATATTCTAAGGTTGCTGTGGGTAAAATTTCACTAAATATATTTTTATTATCGCCGAGGAAATCCTGAACAAATAGAGGTTTACTTTTTCTGGTACACCAGATAATATTGATAAAAAATGTGCAAAAATCTTGTTGGTGGTACAGAATTTTAATAGCTTTGAAAAAAGCTGTTTGAGCCATAAGCTTTTCGTGCCGCTTCACGAAAGCGTAACGAAAGCTTCACTAAAAGCTTATGGCTCAAACAGCTCTTTTCAAAGCTATATTAAAATTCTGTACCACCAATAAGATTTTTGTGTACTTTCGCCTTCGGTACACCAAACAGCAAATAGCTGTTTTAAACAATGTGCGATACCGTCACTGATAAGCGTCACGAAAAGCTTATGGCTCAAACAGCTTTTTTCAAAGCTATAATAAAAAATGTGATACGTTCAATAGTCGGCTTTGCCTGCGGCGCCGGCAGAGCCCTCTATCACTAATGTCGAGGCTAAAATGTCAGTGCAGCCACCAAGCCGGCTTCACTAAATGGATACTTCTTAACACAGTAATGCAGTCGAGTCCGCCTTATACGGTAATTCGTAATCTGGTAAATTCTCAGTTACGGCGTTTGGTAATTATTTTTCTCGATTCTATTAATGGTAAAGAAATTCACAGACGCGGTATCCGATCGTGTTTTGTTTAAACCGTACCGTAACGCCACCACGCCGCGCGGTCACAACAACAATCAGTCTCTTTCTGCGTTTTCCCGTTGAATAGAAGTGAAATCCTTACGGCGCGTTTTTGGGGATATTATTATCACGACGCACAGTGACGCATCCACAATGGCTCCAAAACGTTCTGCAGGCACTGCTGGAGTCGAAAAGGCAAAACGTAAGACCAGTGGTCTGGCATTTCCTGTTTATTTCTTTTGTACAGCACTACACATTTTTTTTATAAGACTATTTTTATGTCAGTAAGGGTGACTTTCGACGTGTTGGAACACATTCTTATTATCACATGTTATAATGGTTCGGCATACAGAAATTTCCATTTGCGGTACGGTTTTCAACAACGCATATCTCCGTACAATAAAGACTTTTGTAATGAGTTAATGTTTTTTGATGCAGTCAAATCTCGTTTCGAAACAAAATTACCGTTTTTTAAATTGCAATTGATTAAAAACATTATGAGGATTGGGCATAACTAAGCTTTAGCCCCACCTAATTACAGTCACATAGTACTGGAAAGCAAATTTCTTCAGCTTTTAAACGTCATTGATTGTTTGTACCTTATTGCAACGTTTATAATTGAAATTAAACTCTTTTTTACTCAGCTTACTTCATTTTTGAGAAAATAAAATGTTACACTACTCGTCTTAAAGTTCAGCTTTTTTAGTGTAAGAACTAATAGTAAATGCACATGTCATGTATTATCCGAATCGCTTTGAAATACTTTTTAATTTTTTTTTAATTGGAAAATCGGTTGAAAAATGAGGTCACAAGTTAGTTTTTAAGTAAACTGATTTCGTAAAAGTGTAGCAGTTTTTGAAAAAATTATGGAGTGGTGATCTTTGGTAACAAAGAACTGTGTTAATTCTGCGAGGCAGCATTATGACATCGTAGAGCGAGTTGAAGCGTGCTCTACGACAGAAAAAAAGCAAGAAGCATGCTTGGAAAGCTTAAACTGGTTCAACGAAGAAGCTGTTGTTGCCTTGTCAATTCAGCATTAATTCTTGTGGGGTTTCTTTTATCGAAAGCACTCTGCTAAGATCTCTCAAAAGAGCTTTTAATCGCTTTTCTGGGACCAGTATTTTTTGAGAAAATGCAATCACTTCGAGATTAAAGAAGGTCAAGCACTCTTGCACAATTCAGGAGTTGCATACAAACCAATCTGCTTTTGTGGTCAATCCTTTATCAAAGAAAATAAATTTTACAATTATTTGTAATGACATCATGTGACATACTAAATAATTGAAATTAGTGAAGTCGTAAGTCGGGTACTGTCATTTGTTTAAGCCGAAATCAGCGTTTCTCGGTTCAAAAATGCGATTTAAAAAAAATATCTTGGCAATGACTCATGGTCACGTCACTAAGTCCCTTATGACGCTTACCCCAAGGAAGAGATCGATCGTGCTTAGTTAATGCTGGTACGCCTGGAAGTTTCGGAGGAGTTAAGACAAACAAACAGAATTGCGCTTTGTATATTAGATAAAAATAAAGCCATAAAAATTAGTAAAAAGTTTTTCTTGTTTCATAGTAGTGATTAGTAAACTCAAGATTTTATTGTGTCTTATTAGTCTTATCACTTATGCTCATGTTGGCATGGGTTCAATCTCATCTTCAAAATCTGTTTCCTGATATTCCGAAACGCTTACAAATAAGACTGGGTTTTAAAAAACAAACTTTACATTTACATTGTTAGAGACTTTTAACAAAAATGTAAATCAAAATATTTGAATCAAGAAAATCCAGAAAAAAGTACCATCAAATTTAAAAACGTGCAATAGCATCAAAATTCTTCAAAACACTAAATTACACACCATGAAGAGTAAATATCTATTTGTTTTTTTACTCAGCTTCGCTGCGGATACAAAGCTCTCAATCGCATTTGTAAGTTGAGACTCCACATTTATGGCACTTACAAAGCGCACTTCATCAGTGGCGCAGCTACGAATTTTTTTGGTGCGCCAAGCCTTTCCTCAAATCGGTATTATTATCAAGTGAGAAATAGGCACCCATAAATTTGAGACCAAAAGTTATAAGTTTTTTGTAAAGTGCTCTCCATATTACTCCCGAGTTTAGCGCCATTTTTGCTGTTGTAAAATCATGAAAAACAACAATAAAACTTTTATAAATTTGAAGCAAAACTAAACAATAAATAGCAATTAATTGGCTTGGTGAGGATGAGTTATGGAGTGATCAGATTGCTCATAAATATGCACGATCATATTTGGTCTTTTATCGGGCCCCAATTTAATGCGTGCCAAAGGTCAAGAACTTTGTTTTATTTTATTAAAACTTAGTCACACACGAAAGCGTTCTCAAGCGTAAATTTGAAAGATAAAGCAACATTTTTCAAAGCATAATGCTGAAATAGCAAACATATTTCTTGCTGACACAGCTTTTGCAAATTTTGTAATAAATGCCTTTCCAGTGCATACTCTTTGATTGGAAAATGAGAGTGCATACGAATCAAGTTTGAAATTAAGAGTAAGGCGATTTAATCTTCATGTGAAATATGCTGTTAAATAAAAAACATGATTTGCAGCAAATATAGCATTCTGACGTTGCCTGATGTCATATAATGTTTAAAGTTTATATAAAATTAGTTGTGGTTTTTGGTTAATCAAATAAAGTGGAGAATAGAAAAAATAATTAAACAAATTCCATTAAGCTAGCGTACCAGCAGGAAACTAAAGAGAGGATCACAGAAACAAAAACAAATCAGCAAGTGATAAGGTATCATTTAAAATTTTATTATCTAATACTTGTGAGCAGAGTTGAAAACGCTCAAGCGAGTGAGGCTGTGCCATGTACCATATGCCACAGCGTCGAATTCGAGTCATCATACTATGGCCAAGTTGAATAAACTCTGTAGTCGAATCATTTCTTGGTTAACCTGCTTGGCCTAGATTAAACAGAAAAGTTTGTGGTCAAAAAACGAAACCATTGGGAGATGCAAGCATTTTTTTTAATGAAATAATTTTTCCTATTGTACTCTGATGCTGGAGGCAGATCCCTCTTGATAGGAGATCGCCTTGAAAATTGCTGGCTAGCAACTAGCAACTCATGTAATAATAATTTTACTACTAAGACTTGATGCTAAGGTCAAAGCCATTCCGATTTGAATCAAGGATTATGAGGGTGACGTGCTGTTTGACAGCATGAATCACAAAAAAGGCAGAACTCAGAGTAAGTCGTTAAAACTTGGGTCTCAATTTCAACTAGAACCAATCTTTCCAACTTAAAATATCGTAATCTCATTTCTTGCCTTGCAATTTCGTTCACTTAGTTTATTTGGTGAAAAAGATGTTGATTTTTTTCATTTAATTTGAGCTTAGACTTTTTTAAACAAAAAGCTACACTGAAGATAAATTTTTAACCAAAATTGTTTCTTTAAATTTGTTTTTAGTTTGTTGATCGATATTGCCTAATGTTTGACCAAGTCATTCAATTCAGTTCAAGGCATCAGAATAAATAGAAAAGAAAAAAAATGTAGTAGCATGTTTAAGTTGGGTTCTTTGTTTGTTTCATTGTTTGCTTGCACCTTTATTGCAACAATGCAGTAGTTTACATATAATCTGTACTACGATCATGACATTTTGTACAGCAAAACAACACCTTGTAGAGCAAAACCCCTCCCAAAAGGCTTAAATCTCGCAAACCTCTTCGCCCATTTCTGGAATCACTACAAGGCTATGACCCTCAGCAAGAACCAATACCAAATAAACTTCAACCACACATCCAAGACTGGTCAAACAACCCCCTAGGACATGGCCTCCCACGAAAAGCCTAGGTCCAACTAAATAGATTGCGAACCGGAATAGCAAAATTTGGTGACTCAATGGTGAAATGGGGATTTGGTAATGACAATCTATGCCAATGTGGAGAACCCCAAACTGCATACCACATTGTCAATGACTGCAAATCAATAGGACCTCCCTGCAACCTAACCGATGTTGACAACCCTATGCTCAAACGATATCTGATAAACTGCAACTTCTGATGAGACTTTCATACAAACGAATGAACGAACGAACGAACGATGACACTTTAACTTGTTAAGTCATAATGAATGCTCCAATCTAATGTGGAACTAATGGTACTAGATATAAAAACTTTGCAATGAGTAGGTATATAGGCTGTCCATGCTTTATTGAAAAAATTTAAAAAACTGAACAAAACTTGTTGAGATATTTTTATTCGTTTTGTTTTGTGGTAAAGGGAAATGCTTCGATTTTTTTTCTCTCTTAACAGATACTTTTTAAAATTATCAAGTTTGAAATTATGATTTACTTAGCGATTACGCACAATTTTTTGAATTTAGCTGCAAAAGTGAAATTTATGAGTATGAGCACACTCCGCAAAAAATGTCTCTTGCGTATCATGGCTTGTGGAGACGAAATCCGTCACTCAAGCCCAGCGAAACTTAGGACGCATAATATGCCAGAGACCCATCTGCGAGGTTCACCATTCAATCTTGGCATAAAAAATTTATGGAAACTGCAGTGTGCTGCAAAGATAGAGAACTGGCCGATCGCGAATTTCTGAAATATTTGTTTCTTGATCGGTGGAATAGACATGATGGATTGCCTTGTTTCCTTGATATTATACCGTTGAATTTTTTCTTGTGAGGTTAACGCAAAAGATACGGTCTACTCAGTCAAAGTCCAAGACATTAATGATTTAGAGCACCAAACAGCCGAAGCAATTACTATAGATATGTCAGCAAGGGCATGTCAAGTAATTGACCACCGCCTACATATCCTGCATGCAACTGATGGTGGACACGTTGAAGTGCACTAATACATTTAAAAAACTTTAGGAATTTCCCATTACTGTAAAGCAAACCGAATGAAAATATGTAAAAAAATAAATGTTTTTAAATTTTTGAAATTGCAGCGATAATTTACAGACACACTTCTTCAAATGTAGTTTGAGAATTTTGCTGACTGATACATGGAAAAACGTATAATCTTTTAGGCAATTTTGCTACAGTCAGTTAGTGTCGGTCAATTCGCATATCAAAGCACCTAAAATTTCAGTGAGTTTTTGTCGGGCAATTGGCTAAACAAACAACCGCTAAAAATTTCAACCACCGGTGGGACAGATTACAAAAACTCCAATCGGCTTCATTTCTGGTGTGGGCTATCAATGTGTTGTAAGTTGTTCAGCTTTAAGGGTAATCAAAAGTATTGTGCTATAAAATTGCCTTGCATTTACAACAATGCCCGTCTGTTTAGCAACAAGCAAAGTTTTTAGTTTTATGTGTATCTGTAATCAGTGTACCGAAATCGTAATTGCTAAAAAAATTGATTAGCTGCCTGTAGGCAAAGTGTTTATCTATAAGCACGTCCTGCGGCCTACACAGAAAATCGTCATGGGGAGGGTTTTGATTTCTCTCATTGAAAATGCCAAAAACACGATCAATTTAGAGATATAGAGGGTTATGCTCCGCCGGAAAAAGTGTAAAAATTACTCTAAAAAATAGCATTTTCTTGCTTTCTAGAACAAGCTTTAGGCAAATGATAACGTGAATTTTTTTACTAAGTTAAAAAATTATATATCTACACTATTCATAGAAGTTTGAACCACAAAACCCCCACGTGCGAACGCCACTGAGTGCTTGTAAAATTACTGTATCTAAACTTTTATTGCACCAATATAGTACAACTGATTTACACATAAACAGTGAATGCAACATGTCCTGTCCAGCCAACTGATTGTAAGAATGGAATGGTTGCACTAGGTGTGGAATAGAGTGGAATGGAATGGATACTGTAGCCTATGCGGTGCTCATGATGGAGATGCCAGGAAGAGATGATATAGACCAAAACAGGTCTGATGGCATCTGTGATTAATTTTTGTTGTGATCAGCTTACACACGGAAACAACGGATGGGAATATTTTTAGTTGTGAAGTAAGCAAGCAGAAACAAGAGATATTACATTTAAAAATGCAAGAGTGTCGCAAGACTTGACATTTTTTTGGATGTCGACTTTGAATGAAAGCTCATTTGTCTTATTTCTGACGTGATCACTTATTTTTCGAGATTAACTTGAATTGAAAGCTTTTTTTGAATATCAACAAATGCAGTATGTGGTTTAATTTCACTGATTTAGTGCATTGGGAATTCATACAAGTTGAAAACACACTGGTTAAAGGAAGTTTACTTTATAAAAACCAAAGTTGGAAAAGATATTGTTAAAAAATAATACCCATGAGATTGTAACCACGCCGAAAAAGCAAAAAGCTTTGATAGTTTAATCAAAAATACTGTAATATGGTCAATGGCGTCTACAAGACAGTGCAACTTAAACCGATTTTTTCGTTTCAACGCAATAGAGATATCTCACTCAATTAAGGTTTGTGTAGATCATCTTAAGTTCCTTTCACTTGTATGACGGATTTACTAGTGAATTTGCGACGTTATTATCTAATAGAGTGTTTGAAGCATAGTTTCACTGGGGTTTGTAAACTTCAACACTTCCAAAATCACTGGGCACACAAATATAAAATTCGGCAAGATTGCTTACTGCTCTGGGGTGTGATAAGGAAATTGGTGGCATTACAAAAGGTTATATATTCCAAAAATTCCCATCTCTTGACGGAGGAAAGCGACGAAAGAATCAATCAAAAGTTAGCAGCTAATTCAACATTTTCCAGAAACGTTGCTAATCAATGAGCAAAATTGTGTCAAAGTATAACTTGACAAAATTTTGCTCATTAAGTAGCAACGTTTTCGGAAGTTGGTACTTAATGAGCAAAATGGTGTCCAAGTAAAAGTTTGACAAAATTTTGCTCATTAAGTAGCAACGTTTTTTGAAGTTGCTACTTAAGGAGCAAAATTTTGTCAAAGTAACAGTTTGACAAAATTTTGCTCTTTAGGTAGCAACGTTTTTGAAAGTTGCCCCTAAATGTCAAAGTGAAAGTTTTTAGAAGCATTTGTGTTTTTAATTTTCTCAACCTGCTTACAATAAAAAGTTGATTAAAAGCGTTTACGGAGAAATAAAAAAGTTGCTTCAAATAAAACAACTCTACAGCAATTTGAATTTGATTTTTGCCGCGAAAAGCAATAGCTTTTAGGCAAACTTTTTCCTTTTGAGCATTAAGAGCATAATCTGCAACATAGTATTCACTCCGCTACTTGGCAGCTAACGTAAATAGATAAAGTCTGTCACTGAAAATCTGCTAATTATCGATATTATGCTACTGAGCTCTGGAATAATTTTTTTCAAACAAATCAAAAACAATTCGCCATATTAAAGCAATAAACTATATTAGGCTATTTTAAATTATGAGAAAGTAAAATTTAAAGTTTAAGGGAAAATCAAAATACAACCATCCCCACTGTGAATCGCACCGTAATCAGAAAAATGTTTATTACCTGGTTTGTTTGAATTAAATTTAGGGGAGGACATGGCTCTTTCATCTTACCCTGGCTGCAGCTATGCCGGGACAAGGAAAAATAAGCAAGGCCAGAGACTAGACATCAGAAATATAATTGGAAGAGTTTTCATCAAGTCGTAAAACAGGGTTGCCGTGTAACAGCTTGTAACTGTTATCACATAAAAGATCACCATATTAGTTCCGACCAACAACTTTTATATTTGCCCCTGTTGTTTGTGTAAAAGTTTGTAAACAATTTTTTTTAAAGAAAAACCATGGTTCATAAAACACAAAGAATGAAAGAAAAAAACAAAAAATGAATACTCCTGTTTGAAATCCTATGGTAGACGGTAAATTTATTGCTTTCAAAATAGCTCAATAGATCTACCGCGATCTCAATTCCACATGTTGAGTATAGAGATCCTATGGTGCTTTAACAAAGAAAACTACAAGTGAACAACTGGGTTAGAGCAGAAGAACAGTTCAGAAGAATGTTAAGCTAAGCAAAATCTACCAATTTTACTACGAACCAGTAAACCTATCACAGAGTATTTTTGGATTATCATTCTTTTTAGTACAGAAAAGTGGAACCATGGAACATAAATGCAGAGACGAGATAGAGCAGAAGCCACTGTCATATAATCCTAATGTATTTGATCTAATTTCCGTATAGAGTACACCCACTAAAGGAATGAAGCCTGTTGAGCTGGCTGTTCTGATTCTTTTTATTCCGACATAACTGAAGAGTACCCTGCAAGAAATTGCGAGTTATGCTATAAGTTATTGCACAAATACAGTTCAAATGATTACTTTGATGGTTACATTTTTTGTGTAAAAGTTATTTAATTCTTGCTTGGTTATTTAATATTACAAAGTAGTTTGACTTGGGAAAGGCTTCAGTAGCTTTAGCCTTCTGGTTGCACATCTGGATTTTGCAAAAACATCAAAAATTTGCTGAAACAACATCATAGTAGTTTTGTTACAAAAACAAATCACAAGGAATATATTCTTGAAATTTTATCAAATTCAAAATGCTTGAATACGTGCACTGCTGCCAGCTTTGCTATAATAAAAACAGGAAATTTATAATTTTTCGAATCATTCTGTTACAATTGAAAACAATGTTAAATTTGTCTGTACCCAGCGTTTTTAAATAAAAGAAACAACGTTGTTAGCATGTTCGGATAAAAATCTCTGAATCAACATGATAATTGCGATTTAATTGAAAACACACTTTTTTTTTCATGTCGACTCAAGTGCTCAGTGCTTTTGCAAGAAAACTCTTTTTTATATATTCCTACAGATCATTCATTCTTCCACTTGCGCAAGCGCCAATTTTAATAGAATTAAACGAACAGTGCATATTTTCCATTATAGTCGAACTTTGTGGTGACGCAAGAGTTCTTATAACCTTTTGAAAATAAACTAAAACTATTCGTTATTCTTTACCGTTAAACCCTTCAAATTGCTACACAATGTAATCTATACAATACAGCTGATAAATTCAAATTTCAATAATTTCAATTAAATTTTTAAACAAAGATTTCTTACTGAAAGAAAGTCAATCTTCGGCAGGAGTGGGCAAACTACGGGCCGCCAGAGCAATTTGTGCGGCCCGCCAACACTTGCAGAAACTTCCATAAATCTAATTAAATATGATAGGGGTGGCCACACTTTCCATACTATTGCAAAATTTAAAGCACTGGCCTTCGGCCAACTCTTGATTACTTTTGTGATTAATAACCGTGACGTCTAAGTTATAATCAAAAAAGTTGTGTGCACAGGGAGTTCATATTTGTTATAGCCACTAATTCAACTTTTCGTGAAATAAAGCTGAGACAGAATTGGTCGCATTTGCGTGTAAAGTTTATGTTTTTAATCCAAATACCTTACTTCAAATCGATTTGAAAGCTAAATCATATTTGTGGTGTATGGTAACACAATGTAGCAATGCGGGAGCGCATATGTGTGTAAGGTGGAGGAGTAAACTTTTTCTTTGATTGCATCTTCTCCAACATCTAATAATTACCGACTTGCCTGCATTTCAAAAATTTTATTCAAAAGCCCTATACCTTCTCTTTAGCATTTATTGACTATAACATATTTAGTAGCAATGCAATAAATTTTATTTTACTGTTCTTGTATTTTCCTCTCATTTTGGAAATGGGAGCACAGCATGAAATGACCGTCGATGTTTACACCAAATATCTAATTAAGATGAGGTTAGGAGAAAGAGATAGTCGATTTTGAACCAATAATAATGCTGGTAAGCCCACATATCAGATTGTCATTAATCATAATAACACTATATTAGGCGAAAAGTTTAATATTCTAATCAGAAAAAGCAAAAATAATGTTTGCTCGACGTTTGATTAGTTATTGTTGTATTTTGATTAAATTATCAATCACTTTGATTACATCAAACTTGCTTTTATAATTTAGATTTATGACTTTGTGTTTAACAAAAAGTTTTTGAAAATATATCTGCTCCTAAAAGATGTCATACGAAGACGGTAAGCTATCTGTGTTGTTGTTGTTGTTGTGTTGTGTTTATTCAATCTCTTTTTAAGATGGAAAAAAGAGATGAAACAGTTATCGAGCTTCATACCACAAGCCTAATCAAAATAAAACTAGTTAGCTGTATGTATTCGTGACCTTCATTTCAATTTTGCGAAATTGGAAACGCCATCCAGCAGTCTATATAGAACACAAATCATGGTGACAATATTTGTTTGTTCAAACCTCGAGATAGTCACATTGCTTTTTGTTAAAGAAAAGCCTCTTATAAGTAATTTTCCTGCTTGGTTGACCGGCTTAGGCTACTGGTATTTCTTGAAGGGATCAGAACGCAAAGATCTCTTTTGAAATCAATAACGTTTTCTTGTAATTAGGCGATAAAAATAAACAATTAAACCCATCAAAAAATGAAACTTTCGTGGTCCAACGCAATATTAAAAACAACCCCAACCACAGAGTTATTAAAAACAAAATCTTTTTCAATATGCACTATAAGAAAAGGAACGTTTCGTTCATGTAGTCAATTTAGTTAATTCTTATTACACGAGCGAGCGTTAGAAAGATAAAAAGCAGAATGAAATTGTATTATAATAGGTATTATATTGAAAGCGACTTTTTCTTTAAACAAGGGACAGCACCTGACTTATTAACTTGCAACAAAATTTAATACTTTTAGGAATTAATATTATGTTGCAATTAACGATTGATGGTAACAATTGTGTTTTCATTTTTTCAAAAAATACTGAGTGCAGAAATGCAGTTAAAAGGTTTTTTGGGAGAAATCATCAATCAGCTTTCGAAAAAATATCCCAATAAAATTTGAGCTTTATTGACAATGCAATCTGTGATCAAGCATTTAAGCAACTTTAAAAAAAGCTAGTTTCGTTTTTCTAGAACGCTTCATTAAAATATTTAGCGACGTAATAACGTTTTCTGATACCATTTCAATTAAAACACCACCAGGCGGTGACCGTACTTATTACCCCGTCATTTTGACATAAAACTTAGATACTAAAGCCTACTACTGATATGCTGCCTGCGATAGTATGATAAAATATTACGTGCTAACGTGCCTGTATACATCTGTTTCTTTAGCAATGCAGTGGCAACTACAGAAATTGTAATTACTGAATTGTAGGTTGTCATCCACTTCGGCCATAACCAAACCTATTGTGATATCTGAACTATAGCTGCTGGAATTCGGCCCACTTTGCCTTACCTTATGTTGGGAGCGAGGAACATATGCGCAACCCTTAGATTATACAACAAGGGCTTTAATCAGCGACTTAGTTTGCTAAAAAACTTTGCAAATCGCAAACTTTGTGTCATATGCATATTGCTTGCACTTATGGAATAAGAATACAACCAAACAAGTAAAATAAATAAAAAAATGTCAGAAAATTGAAGGAGACATCCACTGAAAAGTTAAAAAGGACAACCCTCGTACCACCCGGAAAATAGAACCATGCACATAATTACGAAAAGGTCGTAAGTAGTAGGCCTATATACTAGCCCATTTTTGAAAATGTATAAGTCGTTTTGAGTTAAAGCCCCCATGTACTTATTGAAACAAACGAATAAAAATTTTTGAAATTATTTGCTGTTTGTGAGAAAGCGCAGTCCTAATTTAATAGCAAGGAGGTCAATATTAGGAGCAGGACGAAACGCGTCCAGAGATGGCTTTGCAAATTTAAAAATATCTCTCAATGGCATTGCTTCCTTCAGAAGCCTCGCGCCTTCAGCACTCGCTTTTTTGTTCTGTTTCTCGCTTATAAGATGCTCTCTATCGATCGTAACCACTTGGAGCTAGCAACATAATATATATGTACACATATACATATACGCACACAAAATATGCTTACCAAATGGGATTATCAAATGGCTAAAACATTGAAATAAGTTGTTTATACGTATTCAAATTCTATTTGATTTCGTTAACTACTTGATCATTTACAGTAATTTGGTAAAATAAATTGTTGGGATTTTAATTTTTGAAATTAGTGGTTTTACATATGTATTTGTCGTTCTACAATTTCATTAAAATTATGCGGTACTTTTTTTCAAAATGTTAAAATGCATAGTCGTATAAATAAACTAAACACTCTTTACATGTTTTTTTCTTAGCAGCATAGCAGCCACAAAAATTCTAATAGCAAGTCCTTAATTTATTGAGGCTGCAATGAATTCTAACTCTTTGTACTTAAGAATTAAGCTACTGTGTCAGTAATGTTGGACCCAACTTGATAAAGCTAATTCTGTTAACTATTTACATTCGAATAAGTAATAACAATTATTTTAAAGTCCAGATACGTATACTAAAACTCAGCCAAACAATTTTTAGATCAAATGTTTATACCTGACATTCCCTACATCTCCGTTGGCATCGCGATCACTGCAATCGGTTTGATTGGAAACTTGATGGCAATATTTGTAATCGTCGTTTTAAAGGAACATCAAAAATCTGTTATTCACTGGTAAGCGACTCAAAAATATAGTTTTAACTTGTTATGCTTTGTATGAAGATGTAGGCCGACACCTCGCATAACTAGATTTATCAAAATTGCCATCTCATTGTGTAAGGTAACATTGCAAAGGGGTTGAGGTCTACCCAGATTAATACTATTTTATCAATTCACACTCAAGTAACTCGTCTGCAACAAGTTGTTTTCCTTTAATTGCGGTTAACTAAAAATTATTTTTAGAAATTTTTGGGAGATTACTTTCGTGGCGCCATAGGTTTCACAGAATCTGGTGATGTTACTGCATCTATGTTTAAGAATTAAATCCCATTTCTACCGCTTCTGCTAAACTTTCACAAAAACCACGTTTCATTTGATTTTTATTCCTTGATTTCATGTTTCCTACAAAAAGGTTTCTTCATTCAAATAGTAGACTGACTACATTTCGGTAACCTCTTAAGAAGGATTAGGAACAAATCGCTTGAAGTCTGGCGGATGTTTCAATACGTCAGATGTGCGCCATCCAATTGAAGGCAGTTGTGAGAGCGGGGTGCAAAATTGCTAATAACAGGCTCGCATTCTCGAGCTTTGCCGTGATCTTCAAAGTTCTTGACCAAGTGAAAATTTGACCTGGTTTGGAAATGTGTTGAACCTGAACTTCCATATGCACCTTGATCGAACAATCTTGAAAGACTTGGTTTTGTAATATGTCTTCGAACAAAAGATCCCCTGGTCCATCGACCAAGGCATGATTAGATTATTTTTCGTTTAATATACAAAAAGTGTTGGATGTTTTCCTGGGACAATCAGAAAAGGATAAAAGAATAAAACCATTAAAAAAGTTTAAGAAGCAAGCCCTTTATTTCAACACTTGTGAAACATGCTGTAGTCTTCAGTCGTTTTGCGGGTCATTGATGTCGAGTCTTTTCATGCCAACGAATACACTTAAGTCGAACACTTCTTTTGCAACAACTCGAGTCTTTTCAGCTATAATTACAATATTAAATTTCCCGCAAATTTTTAATAATTCTAGTTAATGGCACGAGATATTGGAAAAATGTATTTCTACAGCAATGAGTACACAAAATCGGGAATATTGCTATTAAGTGTGTTTTTCAAGATTGCAAATACGCAGAAAGAGCAAAAATTTGAAGTGGCAACTGATCAATTACAGCCAAAACCTTATCCTTATCATATCAAGCTATTCTTATCAAAACATCTATGGTCTTCTACCATGACTATAGCTTACCCAAAGCTTTTGTTTTGTCAGCGCTTGTTAAATATAACATGCAGTTCCGAACAAAAAATCGGAAACTGATTGTTCTCATTTAACCATATCATCATTTTACCTGCATCTTGCTGAATTACTTACTTATGCAAAAACGAGATCGAATTGTTCTCATTCTTCTTTGGTTTTGCATCATTTAACTTAAAAACGAATATAATTGAAATCATTCCTGTTAAACTTTATAATTTTAACTAAAATATACCGCAACTTGAAACAACATATTTTCAAAGGTTTTGGTCAGTGACTACTCTTCAGAGTGAAAGTGGTTCCTAGAAAAACTTTCTCTGCATTTTTTCCGTCGGAGATCCGGCTGCTTTCTCTCTACTATAAAAGTGCCTTTCGCTTCTTTAATTATTTCTGACAATTTTCCTTGAAAAGAGGTGGCAGACAAAAGCTTTGGAAAAAAATCACTTTGCGCAATTTTTTTAAATTTGCCACAACTTTTCAAGCATTGACCGATTACAAAAAACTTTGCAATATACACCGTAGTACAAAATCTGACTAAGACATTGAGAAGAATACTTCACTCTCGCTAGTAGAATATCTCAAGGCTGCAAAATTCAATATGAACTTCAAGTGTCTAAACGTATACAACTGTAGAATAAATCGAAGCTAGTGCGGGCTTATTATGCTTAAAGTTACATGATTACCTCAAGTGCAAAACTCCAAATTTGACAAAAAATCTTCGTTTATTTGCATCAGTTCGGTGAAAGCTTGCAAGATGCTGTGCACAGCTTCATGCAGTTGTTGGATTTCATGGGTAAAAGGCAATTTTTAAACAAAAATATGAATCACAACAAATAGAAACAAATATCTTAAAATTTCTATAGAAACAATTATCTTGAAAAATTCAAATTACCACTCCTTTGAAGTGTGTTATGCAAATAAATGTTGTAGCCCAATTCTATTCTGTGATAATAACAAATCAAGGGAAAGTTAATCAAATCTAAAGTTTTAAAACAAAATTAAAGAATGATAAAACCTCCTTTGAAAAATTTTTGCTACTTCATGTTAATACTAAGTTCAAGTTTAAACAATTTGAAAGGACCATGGTCTTTTTTGGACCACAATAAGATATGATAAAAAATGAACTGTGGAAAGCATTGCTTTTTTCAAAAAAATAACTTGAGTCAAGTTGAGTGTGAATTTACTGCTACTGGAGTTGACTCGAGTTGATTCATTGACTAGAGTCTTCCCGATATTGCTCACCAGCCATTACAGCATAGCCGTTGTTCTACAGAGTGTCCGAAAAGTTACTGTGCAGAAGAAAATATTTTAAACAATGGCTGGTTTTGTGACGTAACATTTACATGCTAACATGAAAAGAAGTTAATATTATAGCCACAACTAGTCTGAGAAAAGTTACTGCGCAGTAGAAAATATTTTTAACAATGGCTGGATTTGTGACGCAATAATTTGGTGCAACTGCAACTACACATACTGCTCGTACATCGCTAAACTTTTTGGAAAGCATTTTTGCCAACCACATAATTTCACATAAAATTTGGCCTGGTAGATCTCCGGATTTGACTTCTTTGGATTATTATCTCTGGGGTGCACTGAAAAGTCGAGTGTATGAGAATAATCCCCACAATCTGGGAGAGTTGAAGACAACAATTATCTAATGCTTCCAACAGATAACACCCGACATCCTCCAAGATATGTTCAATAATATGCAGCGTCGAGTGCAAAATGTTTTAATTTCAATGGAGGACATTTCAAGCATTTCCTTTAAACAAAGTGTGATATTGTAAACAAATGTAGCATTTAATAAATAAAAGTTGCATTGACTAAATATTTTCTAATAAACTTTACTGTAAATACATTGAATTTTTATGTATTCATACTGCGCAGTAACTTTTTGGACACCTTGTCTCACAAAAGTGTCAAAGACAATAACAAATTTTGATATTCCCATTTAAGTAAGATGTGCTGAGTTGTAGTAGCTGTGTCATCAAAATTAAGTTTATACAACGGAAAGGCTGAAAAATGTACCTCTTGGGGAGCTTCCAGTTTGGTTTTCCTCAAAGCAATACAAAAGTGAGCAGCATAATTATGAAGCTGTATTTCTGGTTCCATCAAAGTCAAGAAATAATTTTTCTCATTTTGTAAAATGATCAAGAAAACACTTCGGAAAATCATACCTTTCGCCCTTAAAAAATATACTAACATAATATACGTTTCAAGGTATGTCCTTCAACTAGCAATTGCAAATTCTCTCTTTCTTTTAACGGTGCCGTTTAAAATGGTTCAAGAGTATCACGGTCAATGGACATTTCCAGAATGGTTTTGCAAAATGAACGAAACAATTCTATTTCTCAACTATTATTCATCGATCGTGTTTTTAACGGTAAGTACAGAAGTCGTAGTTGAGCTTAATTGTAAACGGTAAATGACTAGTACAATTTCACAGGGGCGTAAATTCCCGGGTGTTAATCCACAATCATTTTGATTTTGAAGGGGGATACACAATTAATTACATTCTCCAACGTTGTTGTAAAAAAATTGAAATATAGACGCTTGCGTTAAGAGACTGAGGTTGATTGTTAATTCCACTATCCTCTTTTATTTACATTATAATGCTATTTTATTAAAAACAATTGTAAGCAACAAGCTGAGATTGTTTATCTGTGTTCTACTCCGTTCTTACCCCGGGCTCTTCCTGAACAAAGCATTTTCTGCAGTGCTTTCTCTGAATAAAAGAAAAACACGGCATGCACTCTATCTAAAATTGTTCGTCTGTATTTATTTCTTTTGTTCTCCCATCTCTTTTTTCCTTGCCTTCTTGTTTTTCTTCCCCTTCTGATGAGCGGCAATACTCATCCAAATCTTGGCCCCGTTTTTTCCTACTCTGCGTGCTCCGGCAATATGACCTGGAGTGGCAGAAGAGTGCAATACTGTTCCTGATCCGATTGGGTACCTTTAAGCCTCTTGTCAAACCCTCTTTTTTTAGAATTGGCAGAATTCAGAGTCTTTCATGCAGTGTGTGTGATCATCGGATCCAATTTTTCAGCTCATTTGTCTCTGCGCCGCTTGGGCTTTGGCGAGTCGCTCTTTCTCTACGACCTCTGGTCTAGGCCCTGGGGAGTTGCCCGGCACTTAGGACTCCATGATCCGCACCATGTTTCCATCTTTTGGAAGGGGCTAGGAAACAAAAACAACAACAATTAAGCGTGACAAAGTGGTGCTTGTTGTGTTGACGTCAAGCCAAAAATTTGCCCATAAATATATGGTACAACATACAGTATTTATCAAAGTGCTTACCAGTGAGATGGCCAGCTGTACTTTCTAAAAAAGCAGATAAAAAGTTATGGTATGATTTAAAAGTAGAATTGGACCATTCTCCACAGACTGAGAAGCTGACGCTCTAACCGCTACAACTTCATGCAACTTAATACTAACATTGATATTATTTCTACATTCATATTAAAAATTCTACTTTGATATTATTTTGTTAAACACTGTTGATGAGAAGAGAATTTCTGAACGAATGCTACTATACGCAATTGAGCAGAATATCAACGTCTTTAAATCGCAAAGCATGATAGTACTCGGTAATTACGATTACCATCACACAAAAGCTGGCTATTCTCTGCTAGAAGGTAAAGTTTATAAAGGGTGCATTGCTCAGCAACATGATGTCTAGCTTGTTCTGTTGAGCCTCAGCAACATGTTACTGAGGCATTGAGTCCACACATGAACCTTGTTGTCCCAAAGCGACTGATATCTGTTCAAATTGATTTCGACGATCCCATAAGTTTGAAAGTGCATGGGTCGTCTGCCAGAGTCGAAAATATAACTATAATATATTTAGCAAATTGTGATTAATGGATTATTGTGCTTTGCAGATTATGAGTATAGATCGATACATTGCTATTTGCCACATGTTTTCACCCAAATTGCAAAAACTTCGGAAACGAATCAGTGCTTTTATTATTGGTCTTTCCGTTTGGGGAATATGTCTCTTGCTGTGCATACCAGTTATGTTGTACAGTTTGGTAGAAGGAACTTATCCTCGTTGTTATTGTTCGTAAGTTTAACAAGTCGAAATATGTTTAAAAAATTTACAAACCTGTAAAACTTCGTTTAGTTTATAATGCTTTCTGTTTTTCAAACTAACACGAAAATAGGTTAAAACAATATACCTTGTGAGCAGAAATATGATAGCCAGTAAAATAGTGAATAGAAATTTTTTTGAAATAAGAAAAAGAATAAGAAATAATCAACATAACCTATCAGGTAGCATTTTAATTACAACTGATGATGCTTTAAATATAAAGCGAAACGTATTTAAATAAAAATGTTTACTAGTTTACTGGCTATCATATTTCTACTCAGATTAGTAAAGAAAGCTCATTTTCATGCTCCTAACATACCTTGTGTTCTCTTCCTTGCATGTAGACAATTTTAATATGCTTTATTGGTCTTTACACAATTAGAAAACTTAATTAACGTTACAATTTACTAAAAGTTGTAGTTTTATAAATTCAATTACTGAAATAGTAAAATTTGTATTGACATCATCCCAATACCGATACAGATAGCAACTATGAATATTGCATTCTTGCTTTAGGATTGATAGGAGAATTGTGTCAAAAAACATGCTTGTTCACGTTCTTTACGAAAATTTTATTGTAAGTTATTTAAAAGGCATTTCATTGACATATTCGGCACATCTGAAGACAAAATTTTCCCCAAATATTGTTTATATCAATATGTTTGTACAAGTGCTTAAAATCATGTTTATAGGAATAAAAGTGTGTATAGAAAAGCATTTGTATATAAACCCGTAAAGAAACATATGAAGGTAAAGACGATAAGCTGTAAAATGCATAAGCTCTAAAAAGCGAGTTGGCTCCACGGATTAGGTGGCAAGATAATTTTTACCGACTTTGATTTTTTATGACAAGAGTGTGCATCTTTTTGCTGGGGGAGAACCAATTTTACAGTAGTGGAAAATCCTGTGCCAGTAAGGGTTTTTAAAGCGAACATTTGAGTAAGATTGTGTTTGTATGTGGGGCTGACAAACATAACACCTATTTTTGGAGATTAACGTTTGACAATGACTCTTTTGCCAATTTCATTACAAAACAAATTGAAGACCTTTTTGGGCGTTCAACGTTTTCACACTGACATATTTTTAGACTTGAAGATCTGGTTTTGTTTGGGAGATCAGCTTAGGAGCTGGGGTTCAAAAAGGTTGAATTTTAAAGATGTCAATCAAAAAATTCAATATATTTACGCAGGCTTCAATTTACATCTTTTTCTTATTCATTAAGTTACAAATTTTGTATTTGCGGGCCGCGGGTTGCAGACTCCAGCTCTATGACAGTAAGAACGTTCACCAAAAGCGTTTGTCCAAAATTGTCTATTAGTTTTTGGATGGTTGGGAGCGAAAATCTGGGGCGAAGGCAAAGTATATCTGCTTTTTTTTCGAGTAAATCAGCCAGTTGGAGCATAATTTTCCGTGTACGGGAAAGCCATAATACAGAGCTTTTGTTTTTAGATACGAGTTTACAAATGAATTCCCAAACGCAACACGAGATTGTATTGAAGATTTTGACACTGAGAACGGTACTAAAGAATGCTTAAGCGCAATCGCAATTTATGAACCTTACAATGGAATGCATGGGTGCAGGTTCGTATATATACCTTTTGCCAATAATTTCACTCAAAGGCGCAGCAAGCACAGAAGTGATGTTACATCTTTCTTCCTTGTGAGCAGATTGATCTCTGAACAAAGTTAAAACTATAGCCAACTCCCTTTAATCGGAGCCATTTTGTTCCAATCAATAATGTCCGATTAGCGAAGTTGTTACATTGGCGGGTTTACATTGTATCACAATGCAGGAATTCCGTTTATTGATAATTTGTGGCTAATGGCTAGGGTGTCCAACTAAAGGGGTCCGATTAACGGGAGTTGACTGTACAATACAATTTTGAAATTATCATATTGCTCTTCTGACAATTTATTATATTGCTCTTCCGGTAATCTCCAAAGAAATTTTCAAAGAAATTTTCAAAAAATTAAAGAATGTTACCAGTCAACCTCTTATCAAAAGTTGCGCTTCTAAATATATATCACAATCGCACCACTTTGGCTTGTTTATGGCCTTATACTAGCGCCAGAACCGTTTTCGGTGAATTTTTTTTCATTGCATAAGGGCTAATTTTTTTGCTTTGATTTTAACGCGTTTTCCCTACTTTAACCCGTTGGGCTGGCGAAGTAGCAGTATGCTAACATAAAACTTCGCTTTTTTAGGCAAAGTACAGTCCATGGCCAGCCGGCTATACAGAAAATAGAACGGAAATAGACAACAGAGAGTTGTTTTACAAACTAATTAGGTTTGACCGCACCTTGGAATATGATGAAACAAGAAAGTTTGGATAAACAAACAATGAAATAAATCACAGTAAATGCGTTCAAGAGCTCAACTTAGAGGAGCCAAGACAGGTGCTGGTCCAAAATATAAGCGGGGATCTGGTGGTAAAACTGTACTTCGACAACACAATTATTGTGTAAGAAACATAGGGTAGACAATTGCGGGAGGGGGGGGGATATTTTAAAGAATGCACCACTTTTCATTGTGTAAAAGATGCAGAGCAACAAAGGGCCAAAAAAGAACTAACGAGAAATTTCATGCGCAGCGATAAAACACGCTTTGTTTGGATTGCTATACCAGGCTCTAACTTAGCTCAATTTGGCCCAGGTTTTCTCAACAGTGGTTACTAGAGAGCTAAGCTTACAGCATTTGCGAGCTATTGTACAATTTATTGCTGCTCAAGTTCAGTGGCTAATACACTCTTCTTGGTCATCTTCACCTTCATTCAATCTAATATATAAAGTGCAATTCTGTGTGTCTGTTTGTTTTCATTCCTTTGAAAACTGCTAGAAGTAAAAGCATCAAACTTGTTACGATTGATCACCACCCCATGGTTAGTGTTATATGGAGGTTCGTGATGTCTTCATGATGTCTCAATCAAAAATATATGTTTTAAAATTTGCATTACTTGACAGAAGACAACCGCTTTTTGCTCTAACAAAAACCAGCTTCCGACTTGTTACATTACAAAAACTTTCATTTGCTTGTTGTCTGAAATGACGTTACAATCAACGCTTCATTGCACGATATGTTTTTGTTCTTTCTCAAAAACTACTTATCGAACAAACGCGATTAAACGCTGTTTCAAGAGATCTTAACAAGATGCTTTCGATAGAAACAACTTTACAACAATTAAAGCGTATTTGACAATGCTACAAGCAATTCTTTATTTAAACACTTTAAGCCTTTTAAGCATTCTACTTTTCTTTTTCGCTTGCACGCTTAAAACTGGTCCCCAAACTTTTTTGTGTGTTGGCTCAGAAAACCAGTCAATCAAATTTTGCGGCACACAAGAGCCACGGCATTATTTCATTATTTGGGGATCACCACTTCTCCGGGAAACGATTTCCGGAAACCGTGTGATGTAGCCCGAAATGGTGCTGATCTCCCAAAACAAGGTCATTACTTCTCTCATATTCTGTTTCCTGTGTACGCTGCTGCTGTTTCCTGTGTGTGCTCTTTGTTTACATTTCGCGATAATTTAATTTTAAATATAAAACAGCACAACCATATTCAGTTGTTGCGATCAGATGCTAGAATTTGCATTAGACTTATTTAATGATGCATTTAGCTGCTTTCGCTACTTGCAAAAGCATTATGGAATAACTTATTGGTAAACAAGAACAACAAGTGTTGTTTTAATAATGGTGAAATCAGTTGTATTGTGGTTGTGTGTGATATGTACCAGCTGCTGCTGATTTCTGTTTGAAGACTATTAACACAGCTAACTTGATTACCATCCAAAAAGATAAAAAAAGCAATTTAGATTGCAACTTAAGTGTACTGAAGTAGGTTCTACTGAAATAAATAATTTGGCTCAAAATATTTTTATGTATTACAGATTAATTGATTACGGAAAAGTTTTTCTTGGCCACGAAGACGCTCTTGCAGACTTTTTGAGCAAAGAAAAACTTGAGGGTTTCTCTAAACTTTTTGGAAATACGGATGACGGAGATATCTCTGATACAGGTCTTGAAAGTTTATTCTCTGAATATTTTTCCAATGTACAAGACAGTGCAGGACTAAATCTTTCATCTACTGTCGCTGAAGGCCTGATTGAAAGCATGACGGGAGATCGTGAACAAAGTGGTGCCGGTGCTGATAATCTGTTTGGGGCACTTCCAGGAAGTTTTGGACAAAATCTTTTTCCTCTTGACAATTCCTCGAAAACTGCGATTTTACCAAAAACAACGACAAACCTTTCTACTATTGGCACCACAGTGGCGTCTAATTTACCCGGATGTTCGTATGTGGGTTATTCTGATGGATTTATTGCATTTATATTTTTCAACTTCATTGCAATGTTTACAGTACCCTTTTTGGTGAGTTCAATATAAATTTGCAATGATAATTTTGTAGCTTATTGTAATTATATTTGCGATACAGCAGCTGCCTAGAGATCACTTTATTAACAAAAAAAAATCATAAATAGATTACTCCTCTCAAGTTCTTGATAAATGGACTCAATTTATGTTGAGCAGGATGAAACATCAACAACTTTTGGTCCTTGTCTAAACAAACGCTTTTAGGATTCTAATTCTTAATTAACTTTAGATCATGCTGGTGTGTTATGGACTGATTGTAAAACGATTGTTTGCAACGAGAATCGTAAAAACAAGTACTACCACCAACGTCAGTTTTGCTCATTCTGTTGACACCAACGGCTCAGCACAAAAAAAGAGACGAAAGTCTGCACCTCGCTTAGATAAAGACCGAAAGAGGGTCACAATCATGTGTGCAGCTTTGGTTTTCAGTTTTGTTCTTTGTTGGCTTCCTTTTCATGGGATTCATATGGCCAAATACATTGGAATCAGCGGTGTATCGGTAAGAGAAAGTGCGTGGCGTATGAAATGTTAAAAACAGTAAAGATGATACCATAAAGTGTCATGCTCTAATCAATAAAAAAAAGCCTGCAATGCTGATAGATAGTAGCTAGGAAACTTACTTGCCAGATAATCTTTTTGAAATATCTACCAAACACTCTTGTAAATATAATGTTACTGAGGTTCTTAAACTTTTTGAGACGCGTTCTCCATTGAACAATGTCAACAAAACCCTCAAAATACGTGAAATCCACTTTGTTGGAGATGACTTTGCTCCCAGCGGTTGTCATTTTTTCTTATATTGCTATCCAAAACAACGTGGAGACTACTTTTTTCTTGTGTTTTGAAAACCAATTTCTTCCAGACGCTGATTTTGACAAATTTTTCTTATATTGTTTTCTGGTGCAATAGAATCGTGTTCCCACGCTCCCAGTTTAAGAACTCCTGTAATAAAACCATTGTATGATAACACAAAATAGATTTATGTGCGAGATTATATATTGCAACTAACTCAGTACATACTACCACAATCTTCTTGTTTTTCAGAGCATATATTGTCGTATGATAAATAGTGTCGGCTCTGGATTTGCTTTCTCGTCTGCTGCAATTAATCCTTATCTGTACAGTTTCCTTGGAACTCATTTTGCTCGAAGATGGCGGTAAGTGGACTAGGCCTACTTTGACAACGTTGTTTCATATCACAAAGACTGTCTGTAACAAAAATGGAACAGATCCAGCCTGCTTTTCACTTTAATGCGGTCGGCCAAACAATTCTATTAAACTTGGTTCTGCTTTTCAAGTTTCAGATCTTTAAGCTGACCGAAACAACACGTGCGTAAAGTCGATTTGTACACGAAATATATACCAGTGTAAAAGCTTTCAAAATCAAACTAAATTTATTTTTTAAACAAATGTCTAACGACTTATTTCTCCAAAATCCAAACAAATACAAATAACAAGTGAATGACTTGCGCATAGAATTGTGCCTCATGATTTAAATTAAAAAAAAATTTGTGATTCATTCGCCACCTGACACCAGACTTAAATAGGGGTCCAAAACAGTTGTTATTGTCGCAAATTGGTCTTCATGTGACTCCGTTTTAATGAAAAACAATAAATTTTTTTCCCCATTAAACACATTTTGATTTTTTGTCGCAACCACACTAAACTCTAACTTTGATAAATTAATAAAGGAAATTGCCTTTTCAGGCTAATCCGGTTGGCCTGTCAATTAAAAACAGTTTTTTTTGCTTTCACCATAAAATGTATGCCCACCCCTAATCTGAAACTATCATAATTTTTAGTGTGAACAGCTTAGTTAGTTGACCATGGATGTTGGCATTCTTTAGGACAATAATAATGATAAAAATAAATAATAATAAGGTAAAACTCAAGTTGTAGGTTTGCTGGAGCATTGTTGTTAATGACTATAGATCCCTATTAGGGGAAATACAATGGTTGTCACACAAGTTGCACTGATAAGTGTTTGTGATCGTAGTTATTCTGTTATGCTGAGCAGCAGAGCGTCAGAACGTTTAAAAAGCAGCAGAGAAGAAAAAAAAGCAGAAAAAGAGGCAGAGCGTTTAAAAAGATTTAACCACATTGAATCAAAAACCACACAATTATTTTAACTAATGAAGTTCATGAAAAAGATGGGAAAGATTTTGAAAGAGGTAGATACCTGACAGGAAAAAACAAAAAGTTGAGTTTCTACTAAGTTTTTGGAAAAAAGTATAAAAAATCACACGGATGAAATTATGAATAAAGAGAATGATTGGGATCAAATGACAGGGACCATTGTAGAGGGACTATTGAAAAGGGTATCAGTAAAGAAATAGCAATAGCAATACAAACAATGACTTCAGGAAAGGCAGCTAGACTCTTTGAACTATGTGCAGAGATCATAGTTGCCAGCGGAGAAGTGGGGATTGATGTAAAGATCGAACTTTGCCAATGTTTGTTGGATGGAAATTGAATACAGGATGAATAGCAATCCAATGTGTTGATGCTAATTTTCATGGGACAAGGAGATGCAAGAAATTGCAATACATACTTGGAGTAAAGCTGTTAGCATCTGCTGTAAAAATCGTTGAACGAGTGTTGGAAAAATAAATTCGAAAATTGGTAGATACTAATGCCATGAAATTTAGCTTTAAACGTACGACAGCCGCATTGTTTGTTGCGAAAAGAATGCCTGAGGAATATAGACACAAGAAAAAAGGTATTTATGCGTTTTGTAGATATTGAGAAGGCAATTGATAGAGCTCTAAGAAAGACAAAGAAGTGGGCAACGAGGCAAAATGGTTTACTTGATGTAGTTATAAGAGCAATGGTGGGCCTTTATCACTGAGCAAAGATAAATATTAGAGTGCGATCAGAGTTATGACAAAAAATTTCCGTGCAGATTGGTGTACATCAAGGATCTGTCTTGTCCAATTATTTATGGCAATTGAGGTAGATGAAATCTCGGAGAATGCAAGAAAAGGATTGATGCATGAAATATGGTATGCAGACGACTTGATTTTAATAAGAAAAGTGTGAGAGTTTGAGACAGAAGTCTTTGAAATTGAAAAAAGCACTTGAGAGCAAGGCGGTCAAGGTTAACTCCAAGAAAGCTAAAGTGACGGTAACTGGTTTGAAAGGCGAAGTAATCGAGAGCGAAGCTAATCAAAGTGTCAAGAGCGTAATGGCGAATTCTCTGACAAAAGGTTTTGTTTAAACAACAAAAGGAATTGTAAAACCAGAAGAAGAAATATCATTTTTTGACCAGATGGAATATGTGAAGAGTTTTTGTTACTTGAAGGACAAGTTGAATACCAGTGGTGAAATTGAAGCAACTGTGAAAACAAGACCGAGAATTCGATGGATAAAATTTAGAAAATGCGGGAGTTACTTCGAGAAAGAAAATTTCCTTAAAAGCTTCGTCAATAAAAGGAAGGATTGATTGGAGTTGAGTAAGATTGGTCATAATTTACGTGAGCGAGACATGATGTCAAAGGGAGAATGAGATGGCAATTTTGAGAAGAATGAAAGAGTAACAATAAGAAAAATGCGTGAAATTAAATTAATTGACAAAAAAAGTAATCAAGAACTTTTTCTTGGCTGAGTTCGAAAGATACTGCGGATGGCCGGGCCAGTACAATAAGAGTGCGATGATATGGGCATATTTTGAGGAGGGATAATGATGATATGTTAAAGAGAGCGTTGGATTTTGAAGTAGTGGAAAGAGGAGGGCTTGGACGACGAAGATAATGTGGAGAAAGTAAATGGAAGAAAATATTGAATAGACTGGACTAAAAAATGAATATGCCGAATCCAGAACGAGGTGGCGTAATGGTATATATGATCTTTCTAGATACACGAGAAAATACGGCCACCTCTGCAAATGGATACAAAACCGGATTCAAAAATCTAATCAACTTCTCTCCCTAAACATAGCATTTCTTCAAGTGTTAATCGTATTTGAAAAGACAAATTTTTCTTGCCTATCTGACTAGGGTGATGCTGCCGTCTGAAACCCTTTAGATTCGCTTAATAGATATAAATTTTTAATACGTACAAGTAACTCAACTAGATTTTTGTATTCTGTTAAAGAAGATTCTATAAGGTGCATCTTTCAAAAATCACAAACACGCCTGGAAAAGTCCAGGCGTTTGGCCATTGCAAGTCAAGATACCAATTTATTAACATAAGAAGAAAAATTAATGCCTTAGCAACAAGATTTATTTGCTCATAATGTAGTTTTCAACAAAATGTTTATCGCGGTTGGCATCAAACCTCGATTGAAAAATATAAAGCGCAAATACAACTCTTTGTAATAAAAGATAGTATAATTTTAAATGAAGGGTTTGTAGAAATCAAAACAATCTTTTGGTGAGAGAAGAGTTAAAGTACAAGCTCCGTAAAGAACAAGAAATAAACTTAAAAAATTAAGTTTAAATTGCGGGTTAAACATTTTGCACATACGGTAAATAACTGTGATATTATGAATAGATTAAACCAAACGAGCTAATTTTATGATTTCAGTTTTGCTACGTCCACAGTCAGAAAATTCTACGCCTCCACCTGATTACGAAGGTTCTCTTGTTATGAATAATGAAGCTGTTCAACTTACTGCTAAAGAATGAATTCTAATTAAGCAAGCAAGCAAACTGTACATAGTTGCTCGTCGTCAAGTCCTAAGCCCATCTTTACAGTCACAAAAACTGAAGCTGATCAAACAATACTAAGTTTGGATTACAAGATGCGGTTTAATTTTGCTCAGTGCTCTTTAGTCATGCTGAATCGTATGCATTTTTTCGTGTGCACATAATGACGGACGAAAAGCATTCCCTGACAAATTTTATTACACTGCTTGTTAGACTACTTTGAAAAGTTTTCAAAAGAATTATTAACAAATGACCGCAATTTTTTGAGTATTAATGCAACAGAAACTTACTTTAGTAAGTATCTACCGTAGCACACGAATTTTTTGTTTGACATTATTTAGAAGATATCAAACGATCTAGAAAAAACTCGGCAACACGTTGGCGTATTATTACATTTAAGCCCACTTAATTTGTCTTCTGATAACAATTTGTTAAAATGTTGTGTTAAGATACGTTTTCAAATTTATTCAAACTTATTTAAACTGCTTTTGTTGTATCAAGTTATAGCTTTAGATCGTGTGACTTTTATGCAAATTACCAAATTTGATATTGCATATTAAATTGCTTTTTTAAGAAACAAAACACTTTTGTATTAATTTATTTTCCTTTTGTCTAGTATAGTTTCTCTGCACTGCCGTTAAAAGTTATATTTAGGCCAGGTGGTGGTCTTTGTATAGTTAACTTTATCTCAGAAAAACATCATCACAGTGTTTCTTATTACAAATGCACAATTCCTTGTTTTGATTTACCGATGACTACTTTTTTTAATCTCCGCTACTGATGGTATTGGCTGTGCAGTACTTTAACAAATTTTACTACTTTAGGATGTCACATCACTTCATAATTAACAATTAATTGTAAAATTTTTGTTCTTAATTAATTTTGAAAATACTGATCGTAGAAACACGAATAAAAGTTTTTTTGAGAGACCTTACCACAGTGCTTTCGATAAAAGAAATTGTAAAACAATTAAACCTCTATTGGCAAGGCAACAACAGATTCTTTATTTAAACATTCTAAGCCTTCTGAGCATGCTTCTTGTTTTTTCTTGCACCCTTTAACTCGATCTATGATGCCATAATGCTGCCTGGTACGATTAACACAGTCTTTCGCTACCAGAGACTATCATCTGATAATTTTTTTTTAAATTGCAACAGTTTTAGAAAATCAGTTTTTTTAAAAACTGATTTGTCACTTTGTGACCTCATTTCTTAACCAATTTTCAAACTTTTTTAACAAATTAAAGGCTAATTTAAGTGAATTTGGATAATACATAACACTTTTAGTTTTTATACTAAAAACTGAAATTTAAAACCTATAGAGTAACTTTTTATCTTCCTACTCCTCCCCCAATAGGTGGTAAACTGAGTAAAAACAGTTGAGTTTAATGTATAAAAGTTATAATAAGGTATAAGTAATCAGTGTCGTTTAAAAGCTAAAGAAATTTACTTTCCAGCAATATTTAGCCCTGATGGGCCAAGAATTAGTTTATAAAGGCTAATCAAAAATTGATTGCACATCAAATTTCATGTTTAGTTAAACATTATCCCATTGGACGTAAGAAACTTGCATTTTTTTGGAAAAGTCAATTCTTTGGTACATTTTGATTCTTTTTCCTAGCAAGCATAGTTCTTTGGCAGTATTTATCTAAATTTTCAAAAAGATTCATCAAAAAATGAAAATTATGAAATTTTGAAATACCGCCTACAAAACAGGCATTAGCTCATACAAAAACACTCAACATTTTGGTGCCTCAACTTCACAAAATTGAAATTTTTAGAAAAACTTAGTTCTTCGGTACACTTTTGTTATTGTTTCTTAATAGCATCATTGTCTATTGAAATTTTCTGAAAGATTAATCTAAAAATGAAGTCTCTCCGCATTTTAAAATGTAGCCAACTCAAAACAAGCAAATTTGTGGTTTCCCTAAACATTAGGTTCCCGATCTGGTTTAGGTCGTACAAATAAGCATGCAGCTACGAAAAAGTCTTAAATAGAGGTCCTTATATTTAATAGGCTATTTCTGAAAAGTGAAAATACATATATAAATTACCTTGGCACTCCTCCTAACCATAACTTTTAAATTTATCTTTATGCACTTTATAAAACGAAGAAATAAATTTTTTTGCAGTAGCTAGCTATTTCAATTAAAAGCAAGTTTAGTTCCTACGTAACAAAAAAGACAAGGAAGATGAAACCAGGAACTCCAAAGACTTCTTAAAAAAATGGCGGCAAAGCCCAACCCCATGTGATGCTTTTTAAGGCTTAATCAATTTTTCTTTAAGAAAACGGTACTTTTGATTTAGGAATGACCATTGGCTATGTCAACAACACATCAACTTTTTATCACTGCTCTCATAAACAAACTATGAGTTGGGCGAATCCGGCTGAAGCAATATTCTCAAACTCGACATTACTGATTGGGGCGCTGCTATTGGGATATCTTAACCGCCAATGTTTGATTTTGGGTTAGTTTGCCTTTTGCCTGGCTGCATTTATGCCAGGACTAAGCAACATGCGCCCAGCCAAAGGCATTATCTCAAACAAATACCTTTGCAGATACGAAAAAGTCGTAAGTATTGGTCTAAATATATAATAGCTTAATCTTGAAAATACATATCAGTTATTTTGGCACCCTTTTACAACTTTGATATGCTTTCAAGCACTTGTTCAACTTCACGGATAAAATCTTGTTAAGTATTTCAATCAGATCACTTCGTTCTTTCGACAAATTTTCTATTCAAATTTAACGTTTCGCTTCCCTTAGTTACCGGGGAGCTTCTTCAGAACACGGTAGATGTTAATAATGTGACATACAAACTGTACAACATAAAATTACAAAGACTACCTGTATTACTAAACACTAAAAATTATTTATCAACAGGGCAGGCAAACACGTAATAACAAAAACATTGTTACATCACAGATACAGGAGTGGCCAAGTGAAAAGTGTTGTGAGAAACATAAGACATTACTTATTGGAGACGAACACACTATAAACAGTCGGAAAATTCGCACCATCATTGCGATTAATAACATTACATGAACAAGCCTTTTGATTTATCAAAAAACTTTCCGCAACGCGACGTCTGTATGCATGTGATTCTGACTTCAGAATTTTGACATTATCCCAATTTATTCTATGATCGAATTCCATAACATGTTGACTCAGCGCTGACTTTTTAGTGTTAAAAGTCTTGACCGCATCAACATGTTCCCGTTTTCTGGTTCTAACACTACGTCCTGTTTCACCTACATACACAGCATTGCAATCCCGGCAAGAAATTTGATACACCAAACCACGCTTTTGTTCAAAATTAATAACATCTTTAGGTTAAAAATATCTTTAGGTTAAAAATGTTATTAATTTTGAACAAAAGCGTGGTTTGGTGTATCAAATTTCTTGCCGGGATTGCAATGCTGTGTATGTAGGTGAAACAGGGCGTAGTGTTAGAACCAGAAAACGGGAACATGTTGATGCGGTCAAGACTTTTAACACTAAAAAGTCAGCGCTGAGTCAACATGTTATGGAATTCGATCATAGAATAAATTGGGATAATGTCAAAATTCTGAAGTCAGAATCACATGCATACAGACGTCGCGTTGCGGAAAGTTTTTTGATAAATCAAAAGGCTTGTTCATGTAATGTTATTAATCGCAATGATGGTGCGAATTTTCCGACTGTTTATAGTGTGTTCGTCTCCAATAAGTAATGTCTTATGTTTCTCACAACACTTTTCACTTGGCCACTCCTGTATCTGTGATGTAACAATGTTTTTGTTATTACGTGTTTGCCTGCCCTGTTGATAAATAATTTTTAGTGTTTAGTAATACAGGTAGTCTTTGTAATTTTATGTTGTACAGTTTGTATGTCACATTATTAACATCTACCGTGTTCTGAAGAAGCTCCCCGGTAACTAAGGGAAGCGAAACGTTAAATTTGAATAGAAAATTTGTCGAAAGAACGAAGTGATCTGATTGAAATATCGTTACACTCGACATACGAGGAATGCCTGCTATATTTAATCTTGTTAAGTGTTAGGACGCCTATGGTAAAAAGAGGGCAAATAAGACGTTTTTAAGGGCTCGAGAAACTTGGAATCATGTAGTGGCTATACGCAATCCTACGTAAATGTTTTTCATCAAATGCATTTAAAAAAAGAATAGTTTCGCTTCGGAACGAGATTTGTTTATGTAAAAAAATGATAAGCTAAATTTTAAGAATATAACGCGAAATGACTTGCAGAGCTTTAAGTAAGTTGTGTTGGATTATCCTTCGACCTATGGTCACAGAAAAACTTTTCGTCTGCTGTAATAAAACAATGTTGTGCTCAGATCTGCTTCGGAGTAGCCAGTACTGCTGGAACAGTACATTTCTAACACAAACAAAGCTTGATAAGCAATAAAAATTTCCCTACAGGATCTTTTCCGAGGACACTGCAACGTGGCCATATCATTGTAAAGTCTAAACCCACAAACATTGCCATCATGAATACCGTTCCAATCGACTTTTGCTTTTCATAGAGTTAATCTAGAAAAAAAGATACGTTTTTTTTGTTTCTTCCTTGCTGTTATAATAAAAAAAGGTCATTATCCAGTATTAGAGATTTCTCCACATGGTGCCGCTAGGATCTTTGGTGATCCACATGGTGCCGCAGAATCCTCGATACTAGTACAAATAAAATGAGAAGTTATTCAACTCACCCAAAACAAGATGAACGAAGAGTTTGGTAAACGTCAAAATGACCTTACCAGCACTAGCGTATTTAAGGGGAAGAGAGTATTTTGCCATGCCCCTCCCCCCGCTTTGGCTTTGGCAAAAATACAATAAAATCAGCTTAATTTTCCTTATGCTCTTCCCATCTTTTTTTTTTAAAGTCTTCGGTACGGTAGTGGTATTAATTCTTTCAGTCAGCACTCCTTCATACAGTCACATGCCGAAGCATAAGCCGTAGTTTATCCCCTTCGGTCACCAGGTACACGATTGTATCACTACTTAAAATGCTTGTCCAATGCGCACGCTTTACAGTGGACTATTCTAGTTGTCGAAGGTACAATTGGACTGAACTGGGTGATTTAAAAACTAGATTTGATCTGTGGTATCAAGGTTCTGGAGCCACTGGTTGTCATTTGAACAAGATGAATTCCAAAATTCCATTCCATTCTATTTGAATAAGGTTATGTGTTGGTAAGGTGTTTTGTAGTGTTTGGTAAACGGTATAAATTATTATTGATATTTAACACTTGCAATTTCATTTCTACCTGCAAATTTGTTGGGAACTGCTACAATTTCATTTCTATCTGCAAATTTTTTGGGAACTGCTACTTGTAATATTGCAACTAAAATGACATCTCAGGAATTGGCTGTAGTTCTGGAAAAGCTGGCTAAAATTGAACACAAACAAGATGAGTATCAGTCAAATTTTTTGAATTCATCAAGTGTAAATGAGAACGCTGATGCTTCTGCCTTTGTTTCAGGTACCAGTGGTGACAAAGGTCAAAAAGAACTGCTGGAAGAACTGTCGCAATCAATAACTGCAATCAAAGCTACAATAAAGGATTTGGCAAAACAAATTGAAGAAAAAGAAAAAAGAATGGATGATCTTGAGCAGTACGGAAGGAGCAACTGCCTTATTCTACATGGATGTGTTGACCTTCCCAAAGAAAATGCAGGTTATGTAACTTTTGAAAATTTTGTGCTAGATACTCTGAATTCTAGACTAAAATTTGCCCATCCCATTCACAATAGCGACATTGATATTTGTCATGTATTGCCTTCTCGAAAAGGAAAAAATCCAATAATCATTAAATTTGTCAGATCTGTCAGAAATCAAGTATTTAACAATAAATCATTATTGAAAGCAACTAAGGAATCAGATCCCAAACTTGCCATAACAGAATCTTTGACAAGGCGCAGATCTAAATTGCTGGAACAATCTAAAAAAGTTTTTGGGTTTCAAAACGTTTGGACACAGAAAGGTAATATATTTTGCAGTTTTGAAGGTAAACGACATAGAATCGATGATTTTGCTAACATTGCTAGAATTAGATTTCCTGAAAAATAGTCTCTTACTGCTTTTTTGATGTACTAACTGCTAATTATATGCCGCAAGCCATCACTATTTCTAGCAGCACAATAAACAACACCATACAAAGGCTATTGTGCATTTTTTTTAACTCTGCCAGTAGTCTAATTGTAAGTCAATTTTTGAGTCAAATTTGCATTTGCAACATTACCCTATTATGCCCCTAAATGAAAATAAATGCTATCCAAACCTCTCATATGATCTAGATATCTCAGCTGATTACATGAATTCCTTATTTGATATTCCTCAAACTGGTAACAACAATGTAGATGACAGTTTATTTGATAACTGTAGCCAGTACATTAATACTTCAAACATACATGACATTGCAATTAATCACAACTTCACCAACCAATTTCTTGGCATGAGTGTAAACATGAGATCACTTGTAAATACTACAAACTTCACTAAACTTGAAGCATTAATTTTTTCTTTACCAAGAAAACCAGATATAATAGCCATTACTGAAACGTGGATTACACCACTTAATTCAGGCCCATACAATAATCTTGATAATTATGTACTTGTACAAAATCCAAGAAAAAATTTGAAAGGTGGAGGTGTAGCTTTTTATATAAAAAATAATTTGCAATTTACAGTAATTGATGAACTCTCAATTATGAATGAAAAAGTTTTTGAGTCTATTTTTGTGAAAATTGAATTGAAACATGATACTATTACATGTGGGACCATATACAGATCACCGATGACAGACTCCACCTCCAACCAACAATTTATTTTTAATTTAAGTAGTGTGTTAAGTCATCTCAAACCAAACACTAAATGCTTTATATATGGAGATTTTAATTATGACCTTTTACAAGTAGAAAACAAATACACTAGTAAATTTATTGATACAATGTTTGACCACTGTTTTTACTCAATGATAAATAAACCAACACGCATTACCAGTTCCAGTGCAACAGTTTTAGACCATGTCTGGACAAATATATATTCTTATATCATAAAAGCAAAAATTCTTCTTCACCCCATCTCGGACCACCTGCCTCTGATCACATGTTTTGAAGCATACCAGCATAAAAATATTCACAATTCAAAGATCAGAATCTTCAACCCAGAAAATATTAACAACTTTCACAATACATTAGACTCTACTTTTGACATTGACGTAGTTTTAAGGGAACCAGACCCTAATTTAGCATATGAATTATTCATGAACCATTACTATAAAGTTTTTGATGCATGTTTCCCCCTAACCAATCCGAGGCCAAAAACACACTCTAATAACTGGTTTGATAAAGATCTTCAAGTACTTATGTATGAAAAAGAAAAACTTTTTAAAAAGTATGTAAATAAGAAAACACTGACTGCAAAAGTGAATTATAACAAAGCTAGAAATCTTTACTATCACACAATTCAACAGAAAAAGAAATTGCATTATTCATCTCTTTTTGATAAACTAAAAAATAATTTGAAACAAACCTGGAAAACCCTAAATAAACTACTTAGAAGGAAAAAAAAGTAAAATCACCCAATGCCCCTCTCTGATAATAGATGGTAAATTGATTACTGACTCGAATCTATTAGCTAACTATTTTAACGATTATTTTTCTAGTATTGGTGAAAAATTAGTAAACAAACTAGCAACCCCGCAAAAACAATTTAGTGAATTTTTGGGCCCTCCAATATGCAACTCAATGTTCTTGAACCCTACATCGGTAACTGAAATCAAAAAAATTATCTCCAAATTGCAACCCAAAAACAGCACTGGAATTGATGAAATTCCAATATCAGTTGTAAAATCAAGTTCTGATTACATTGTTTTTGGTTTGTGTCATATTTTTAACTTATCTTTATTTCAAGGTCAATTTATCATAGACTTTAAAAAAGCTAAAGTGATTCCTGTACACAAAAAAGGGCAAAAAACAAATGTAAATAACTATCGGCCAATTAGTCTGCTCCCAGTACTGTCTAAGATATTAGAAAAGATTGTATATAATCGACTGTATTCATTTTTGTCACAATCAAACTTTTTCTATGATTTACAATTTGGATTTAGAAAAAATCACTCCACTAGTCAGGCCGCTACTGTAATGGTTGAAAATATCACCAAATCTTTTGAAGATAAAGAATATACTCTTGGTGTATTTTTAGATCTCTCCAAAGCTTTTGACACCATTGATCACAGTATACTTTTGGCTAAACTAAATCACTTTGGTGTTAGGGGGGTAGCAAATGAATGGTTCAGAAGCTATTTAAATGGTCGCTTGATGCAAACGGAAGTTAATGGAAAAATTTCAAATTCCAAGCCAATCAAGGTAGGGGTACCACAGGGATCAATTCTTCGCCCCCTTCTATTTTTAATTTACATAAATGATTTTCCTAAATGCTTAACATCAGGAAAAGCCATAATGTTTGCGGATGACACCAATTTATTTTTTAACAGCAGTTCTTATAAAGCATTATATGAGGTTACAAATACTCAATTGAAACATGTCGAGGCCTGGCTTTCTGCAAATAAATTAACACTTAATACTGATAAAACCCTATATGTTGCGTTTAGAACTCCAAATAGTCTTCCTCCACCTGCTGCGTTGTCAATTCAATTCAAAAACAAGCATTTAAAACGAGTAAACAGTTGCAAATTTTTGGGTTTAACCATCAATGAACATCTTTCATGGAAGCCCCATATGCAGTGGTTGCTGCAAAAACTCAGATGTAGCTACCATGTGATTAACAAAGTAAAACAGTATCTTGATAAAAGTTCATTGCTAACTTTATATCACTCTCTTATTAATAGCTATGTGCAATATTGTGTAATATCCTGGTGCCATGGTAACGCATCTATGATTCAAAAGTTGCAAAAAGTTTCAACCAAAGCAATTAATTTGATTAATACTAAGCAAAAAAACAGTAACGATTTTCAACAACACAATCTGCTAACAATACAACAGTCTAAACAACTTGAAATTGCCAAATTTATGCACAAATATTTTAATAAATCTCTTCCTCCTGCTTTTTCAAACATCTTTGATTCTAACTTTCTTAGCGAGAAAGCCACTCTTCGTACTCGATCCAAGTCCAAATTGTGCCCTCAATATTGCAGAATGAAACTCACACAACAAACACTGAAATTTAGAGGCCCAATGTTATGGAATAAACTACCTGTAACACTTAAAGATATTAAATCACTTCCCAGGTTCATCAAATGCTTTAAAGAATATGTATTATAAATCAGTAGATTAATATTTATTATGCTTTAAGACTGGAAACCTACTTATTTTGATTGCTTAAAGATATACCTAATTGTAAAACGAGCTTGCAAAGTAGAATAAAAAGTAAAAGAATAGGTATTTGCTGTTCTTCTTTCTTTTTCAGAATCTGCCACTCACTCTCGAACTACCAATTAAAAAGAGCTAATGATTGTCTTATACTCCAACTTCAGGCGACAACTGCTCCTCGAAATAATTTCGAATGAAGAAGAAGAATAAGGAAAATTCACCTGCGATATAGGTCCATGAAACTTCAATCTGTTCATTAGAATAAATGATTAATTTTTATTTGAGTAAAAAAGACAGTGACACTTCCAATGGTTTACTTAAATTATCCACAATCACGTGATTAAAATCAGGTCATAAAAATTCAAACCCAATGTTATAGTGCTACTACTTATCTGCAAATTGCATGGTCCTGGGCAGTAAGGCTATAACTGCATCCGGCGACAGGGTCCTGCCTAGAGTGTAATGGAGCTAACTCTTTAACTGTCGTTGCTCCCAGGTCACCCTTGGGCAAGGTGTAGTACCTGCTAGCCCCCCTCGTTAGGGTAACAACAGTTTGGCACTGAGAGGAATGTATTTCTTTTAGCTATTGGGATTTTTACATAGGGTAAAATTTTGTTTATTTGGCTGACTGCTTTTTTAGTTTCTTTTTTGTTGTGTTTTTTTTTATTTCAATTTTTTTGCTTGATGTTTTTGTCAGGTGCGGTGACCAGGCCCCTCTCTACAATCTTTTTAATTTAATCTTAAAAAATTTGGGTATGTTTAACGTCAATTCGTTTTGTCACCTGCATTCCTTTTTCGCTCGTTGTTTTTATCCTATCGTTGAGTTTTTTGTGTTGAGAAAACAGAAGCGAAATAAATTGCCAACTACTACTACTACTACTACTACTACTACTACTAAAATGTATGCACGTGGTAAAGGTGAGCAAAAATAAGTGAAATTATTGAAAATATGTGAGAAGATAATTGGCAACGAAGTAGATAGGATAGATTAGTAACACTCAGGTATTACATAGAGCACTTTTTTAGGTATATAACTGATAGATATTACCTTAGAAAATTTTTCAAAAAAACTTAGCACAATTGTTCCCAATGTGTCCCACTTCAACTTTAGCCTAAACGCGTGGTGTGAATGGAATGCAACAATACTTGTTGAAAAAATGTAACTCCTGAATACAATTATGCCCCATTTGTTTATGGAATAAGACTAATCTCATACGGTATCCTATAGTTATAGGCGACGCTTTTTGTTATATGTTGTTTGAGTTTTGGGCAAAATTTTATCTTTTACCAAATAGGTTTGCTTGCACTGACAAAAACTACCCTAGTTTAAGATTACGTAAAATTTTAAGCCGTTAAGTTTGCTTAATATAGGAATTCGTAATTTAACTTCGGTAATTTACAAGAGCAAAAAGAATTTTTCTTTATTTGTTTTTCAATATTGCTCAAAAACCGAAAGAAACGAAAAAATATATTCGTGGATAATACATTGACCCAGTTGGATGGATCCGATATAGATCTTTCAAGCACCGACGACAAATATGAAGATGACGATATTGAGTATGTTCCGGAGCCCAATAAGTCATCATCAAATTCTGAATTGGGATTCAGTGGTACTGTTGAGCCCGACACAATACCAAGTATTAGCTCATCTTCTTTGGCAAAATAACTTAAGGGAAAAAAAAGAAGAAATCACTGAGTGCTACGGCTTTAAATTCTACAGTGCTACGGCTTTTAAGATCTACGGTGGAATTAACTTTAAGGTCACAGCTGAAAAAGATATTTGTGTCAGTCGCTGGCTTGACAAGGGAGTTGTGACAATTGCCTCAACTTTTGCAGGTGTTGAGCCGATTGATCAAGTAAGACGTTGGAGCGAGTCTGCCAAGAAACATATCATGATTGACCGTCCCCATTCTATTGGTGTATATAACAATTACATGGCCGGGGTGGACAAAATTGATTATCTTATTTCTCTGTACAGAATCAAAGTAAAAACCAGGAAGTGGCTTGTCCACATATTTTTTCATTTCTTAGATCTGGCTGTTGCCAATTCTTGGCTGGAGTATTGTGATTTTGAGCTTGAACATGGTACACTAAAGTGAAATATTTCCGATTTATTGGCTCTCCGAAATGAAGTCGGTCATGCTTTGACAACCGCAACAGTACTTGCTAGATCTGCAGACAGGCCAAGATCAAAGCTGCACAAGGCTTGATCTCTTGCTTCTCCACCTCAGAAAAGGGCAAAGAAAACAATCATGCCAGTGCAGGATGTGCGGTATGATTTTTTTGGTCATTGGCCAGATTGTATTGATGGGCTAGGGCAATATTGCAAGTTGGAAGGTTGTGGAAATCGAAGTAGGGTCAAGTGTGTCAAGTACAATGTTTTTCTCTGCTTGAATAGGAGCAAAAATTGTTTTATAAGGTTTCACAAGAAGTAAACAACATCTTGTTGAGTACTGCAAGATGAACAAGATATGAAGTATGGTTGAGAAAATGTGCGGAAACAAACTGCTGTGTGAAATCAAGATTATTACATGAAATCAGACTGCTGTAATTGTTGTGTGTCATTGGGAAAATAAATTCTCTTACGTGAAAAAATTCACTTTTTTTTATATCCTATGAAGCTCAAAGAAATTATGCTTTCTGGATGATTGAGTCATAGAAAGCACAATTGTGCACCTCAATCAGTCACAATGCGAAGAATTGTACGCATGATGTAATTTGTATAATTAATAAGAAAATTTAAAAAATATATATCCTGGGTTGACAGTTCCCCATAAAGATCATTAGGACAAAAAATGAAAATTTTTCAGCAAAAAATACTATATCGTGACTGAAGGGGTTATACAATGCGTAGCGCATGAGCTTGAAAACAAACGATCATTGCGCTAAGCTGTGCTGCGCGAAACAGTCATGATTGAGTTGCAGCTGTTTTGCTTCATACCCCACCTATTTGCTGCGTAAATATGGAGAAATCCTGTTGAGAGCTTTTCTCAAAGGAACAAGTAGCAAACATGTCACTTTTTTATCTAAACCATTCTTGTTGTGCTAAGCACCAAGCAGAGGAAGATGCTTCAGGGTGCAATTCATGTTTCACCAAATTCTTCGAGTTGGAATTGGGCACCGGTGGCATATTTAGATGGATGAGTACACTTGTAATTATGATTAATTAAGCATTAGACACTGAGGTTGTTGGTCCTGGAGAGATTCACGTACTTTTATAAGGCTAGCCTCAAAGAAAACTTGATTTATTAGAAGAAATGCAAAGCTTTGTCTAAACTACACTGTATATAAAGTAGCGTAAATTTTTGTTTTGATACTAAAACCTATGCTTGCTTGGCTCATTTGGCTTTTGGTCATTTTTGCTCATTTGGTGTCGGGACCAGCGGCTCACTCTCTACGACTTTGATTACGTAATTGTTGAGGATCAGCCATGAAAATCGCACTTCGTGCATCACAAGAAAGTTAAGTTGCACGTATATGTAGGTAACTTTTATCCGCGAATAATCTGGAATACAAGGCTATTGTTGAAAAAATCTTACACCTTTAGAACAAAGTTTTTAAATGCTCAGTTGTTTGGTTGTGTTGAATGTCATGATTTTTATTCATTAGGTTGTAAGGTACAGTACTGGATAAATTATTTTCGATTTTGCAAAAATTCACAAATTTTTATTTAACCTTTTTTTAATGACATTTACCCAAACGATTTATTAACAAATGTTCATAAAAATGAAGTAAACAAAATGTTTGATACTTTGTTTGAGCTTTTTTAGCCTGTTTTATAGCAGCAAGTCTTCCATGCATGCCACTTGTCAGTGATCTACACAGGACCTTGATTTTTTCAGAATGTAACCAGACGTGTAGGCTATCCGACATTCTATGAGCAAGGTTTTGTTAATTATAGGAGCTTCGTGGATTTCATTCTTCAATATATCACATAATGAGATTCATATCTGGTGAATTGCCAGGGCCATCACAGTAGTTTTTAGTAATTTTTATTCATTCAGTTGTGGAACTTTCCTGCAGTATGGCATGGAGCTGAATCTTGTTGCAATATGTGTGGTTTATCCTCAAACCATTCTTTGATATGTGGCTTCAAGCGTGAATTTATCATCTCAATGTATTAATACTTGACTGCATTCGTAGTGCCTCCAACAACAAATAATCTGCTGGTGCCATGTATGAAAATAGCACCCCACACCATAACTCTAGTTGGATACTTGATTGTTTTTCTGATACATTTCGGTTGAAACCCTTCTCCAATTCTCCTTCTTACTGTTTGAACTCCCTGATCCAGTACAGCTACTGATGAATTCTTTAGAGAAAATAATTAAAAGTGAAAACCATTTTTGTTGGTTTCAAACACAATAAAATGCGCAATGCAACCTGTACTTTACCTGCTCCTAATTCTCTTCAATGCAGTCAGTGTGCTGCTCAGTCCATGCACGACGGCATGCTTTCATCTTCTCTGTAACACGAGGCTTTTTTCTTGGTCGGTAGGCTTTCTGACCAACTTCACACAATCTTCTATTGACTGCTTGTCTGTGAACCATGAATCCCTGACTGGCTAAAACTGATGAAATTTTCAAACACGAACTCCTGCTTTCACTAAGGGGCATCGTTACTAACTTCTTGTCAAGTCTGGGGGTGGTTTTGCGTTTTCTTCCACTTTTTCCAACTCTTTTAGCCTCCAAATCTTCATCATCTCTAAATTTCTTCTTGATTTGACCAACAGCATGAGGGGAAACATGTAGTTTATTTACAATATCGATTTGTTTCAATGTAGAATTCTGGGTTGGGTGCATTGTTTGCAATACACTATAAATTGTTTTCAATATAATGTTTGTGATTTATGTCGGTGTGAATCTTTAAATCTTTAACTAACTTTGCATAACGTAATTTAACAAATTTTTTCTAAAAAATTGAAGATTTATTAGATTTAGTAGGAAAATTGTTCAACTAACTGTGAAACATAACGTATGGCAACCAATTTCAATCAGCCATTATGAACTGATCCTTACCCTTAACTAATTAGAAAAATATATTACTGGAAAACAAATTCTTTCAGCTTTCAAACGACACCAAGTTAGTGATCTTATTGTTACGTTTATACATAAAACTAAACTCTTTTTACTCAGCTTTTGGGAAAATGAAATGTTACATTATCGATCATAAAGTTTAACTTTTTTAGTATAGAAACTAATGGTAAATGTCATACATTATCGGAATCGCCTTGAAATACCCTTAATTTTTTTAAAAAGTTTGAAAATCGGTTGAGAAATGAGGTCACAAATTTGTTTTTAACAAAACTGATTTTGTAAAAGTGTTGCAATCTTTGAAAAAATCATCAAATGATGAGCTCTGGTAGTAAGCGACTGTGTTAATCGTGCCAGGCAGGATTATGACATCGTAGAGCAAGCTGAAGCTCGCAGATAAAAAGCAAGAAAAGCATGCTAGAAGGCTTAAAATGTTTGAATAAAGAATCTGTTGTTGCATTGCCATTAATTGTTGCGAGGTTTCTTTTAACGAAAGCACCTTGCTAAGATCTCCCGAAAAAGCTTTAAATCGCGTTTCTACGATCAATATTTTTTGAGTAAATTAAGAAAACAAATTTTACAATTAATAGTCAATTATGACGTCATATGACATTGTAAAGAAGTGAAATATGTTGAAATTGGTAAGTCGGATACTGGCTTTTGTTTAAACCGAAAACCACGTTTCTTGGTCCAAAAATGTGATTTAAAAAAAATTATGTTTGATTATGACGTTGTCGTGACGTTACCGACCACCTCATGACACTTACCACGGGGTGGTGATCAATCGCGCCAAATTTGATGTTTGTATCTCAAACAGTTTTATAAGAATTAAAACAGACTCACAGACAAACAGAATTGTGCTTTATACATTATATTGGATTTGAATTTATGTCATTTCATTATTAAGTACATCTACCTGTGACTTCATAATAACCTAATGTGATTTATATCACGAGTTTAAAAACGATATAAAATCGGAGAAAACGATTGGGATGTTTTTACGATTCTCAGCAAAAAAAGCCAGAGCCAATATATTGCTGTACATGTTTTAATTAGGACGTTTCGCTAAACGCTGTTAGCATTGTCAACCAAAATAGTGCAACTAGGTCTTGATGACCAAAATGTTGCAGTGTTTTGGTAAGACCAAAATGACCAAAATAATAAGAACAAAATGTTGCACTATTTTGGTTGACAATGCTAACAGCGTTTAGCGAAACGTCCTAATTAAAATATGTACAGCAATATACTGGCTCTGTTTTTTTTGCTGAGATATAAAATTGTTTTTACATTCTTCTTCTCTCGTTTGAGGTTTTCGGATAGATGTTGAAGGCAGTTCTTTGTATCATCGGTGATGTTAGTGAGGTTCTTGATTGTGTTAGGTGGACGAAGGAGATTGCAATCAAACAAGATGTACTCCGCATGCACATGAGACTAATGTTCTGAGTTCCCATTTGTGCATTTCTGCACCAAACCGCCCCTCTCCAGCTCTTAGGCGATTTAGGGTAACCCACAGTTTCCGAGGTAAGTCGGATCCAGGTGGTACGGTGGTATCCAGGGTTGGCGTCAGCTATTTAGGGCTTTAGTGTTTAGTCCACTCTTAGTTCCAGGCCTCAATAATATTGTGGTCGCAGTTATGGTGTTCTGCTGCGTGACGGTAGAAGGGGTGGCGTGACTTCAGACGTTGTGGGCGTAGGCTCTGTGGATCAGGTAACAGACTGTGCAGTGGGTGTTCTTTGTTGGCCCATGCGTGGTAAGAAATTTAGTTAGTGACATAGTTTCTTCTCAACTTGGCTGGGGCGATTCCTGAGAATACAGGAATGAGATATGTGGGAGTGGGTTTCACGCAGCCAGTTATGACCCTTATGCTATCACTCAGGGATACGTCTAGCTTTTTGGTATGGGAGCTTCGGCTCCACACCGGAGTGGCATACTCTGTGCTGCTGTAAACAATTGCTAGGGCTGCTGTTCGTAGGGTTTTAGCATTTGCGCCCCAAGTTGATCCAGACAGGCATGGCATGAAGTTGTTTCTTGCCATCACTTTTCCACGTATACTTTCCTTCTATGTGTTGTCTATATGTTAGCAGTCTGTCCAGTTTCACTCTGAGATATTAAGGGTGTGGATTGGGAGGGAGTGTGGCTCCATGGACGCAGATGTTTAGTTGCCGTTGCACTTCATCTTTGTTCAGATGGAAAAAGATCGAGATTGTCTTTGTTTGTATTTAATTTAAGTCTCCATGTTTGGAAGAAGTCAACAAAGTCCCCCATATCTCTAGATAGCGTTTCTTCAACGTTTGCCCAGCATTTGTGGGAGTAAAGAAGTGCCGTGCCATTTGCGTTACCGTACTGGTGGGAGACAGTTATTGGGATGTCGCTGATGTAAATGTTGAACAGGATAGGCGACAGTGTTGAGCCTTGCGGTAAACCATTTTTAGAATGCGTAGTCGACTTATTTGTCCCGCACTTTTATTGAGTTTGAAACTGCGGTTTGATAAGATCTTCATGATAAAACGCACGAGATGAGGGTCTGGAATGGTACTCAGAAGCTGTAAGGCTAGGCCCTGGTGCCAAACAGTATCGTAGACGGCTGTCAAATCCACCATTACTGCCCCGGCTTTATATCCATTCTCGAAACTTTTCTCAATCTCACTCATGAGTTTGAGTACTTGCTGTAGTGTAGAGCAACCTTGTATGAAATCTGCCTGCTCCTATGGCAGTTGGGGTTCGATTACGCGTCGATACGGGCGGGAATCAGTATTTCCAAAATCTTATAGGGAACACATAGTAATGAAATTGGTTTGTTGCTTTTGGGATCGTCTGCCGGTTTGTTGGGTGCTAGGATGGCCACAACAGTGCCTCTACGCCAAATCTTTGAGATAAATGTGTGCTCAAGACAAAAGTAGAATTCACGCACCCATTCCAAACATTTGTTACCACAGCGCATCATGAACTCTGGTGAGATACTGTCTGGGCCTTGGGCTTTCCCACCTTTCAGCAGTTTTATGGTTGTTGTGAGTTCTGAGTCGTAAAAGGTGTAGTCAGGTGGCCACCAATCCTAGGTACCCCCACATCATACTACATTGCCTCTCAACAGAGAGTTCATGCTGTTTATCAGCCCCTCTGAAGCACTCACTGAATAACAGCTACTTTGCAATGGAGTTGGCTGTAATTGGGCATTGTTTTGAATCAGATTTGCGCCCAGTAAGGCGGATAAAAGCTTTCCAGGCTTTCCTACTCAAGTGGGTGAAATCTATTCCCTTAACTGTTTGCTTTCATCGTATATTGCAGTTCTTGTTGAGGTGGTCCATCAGGCTTGGCATCAGCTGATTGTTTGTCTTCAGCTTGGACGAATTCTTTGCAGTGATGATTACATTCGTCGTCCCATGTTGGGATATACTGCTAGCGGCAGCCACGTGGTATGGTTTTCTTCGCTGATTGAGAAAGCAGTTGGCAAAGGGTGTGTGTGCTGTGCTTAGGTCAGGGGTACAGGGAGACGGCAGCGTGCGAACTCCAGATTCCACCAGGTGTGCGAATTGTTCCCATTTGGCCTTACGGAAGTTCCATTTCTTAACATCCCTTGTTGGAATAGGTTTAACTTGGTTATATGGGATAAACAATGAAGGTGGGTGTTGATATCCAGGAAAGGGGTCCAAAATTATGCCCTAAGGTAATTGTTAGCTTGGCGAAAGTCAAGTTGGTGTTGGAAGTGGTGTTCCATCTGCCAGATCAAAAACTGTCCGGTTGGTGTGGGTCATGGAAGAGGGTTATATCGGCAATGGATACCCAGTCCTCTAAGGCAGAGTCGTTAGGGATGGTTGCTTGGTATCCCCATGCAGTGCTGTGTCAGTTGAAACCCCCTGCATAGATGCATGATGGGGGACAGATGAGGATATCATTCTTGTTGAGGACACCTGCAGATGGTTTGTATATGTTGATGATTGTAGTGCTTTCGACCTCAAAAGCTGTCCATTTAAAATTGAATCAGCTCGACAGATTGCAGCTTTCTTCTCCTTGGAAGCATTTTTAACAAACGTGGCTGTCCCACATATATTGTTTCAGTATAGGCAGCAAGTTGATATCCGCATATTTTAAGGCAAGAGGTCTCACTTGCATGTGTCTCTTGGAGTAGTATGGCTGTTGGGTTGTGTTTTTGCGCCAGATGTTTAATGACGTTGATCTTCGCCTTTGTAAGGTCTTCTGCATTGGGCTGTAACAACGTGACTCCTTCCTCTACGACAAAGGTTTCTGTTCCCCCTGGTAAGGGCGCTTGCTCAAGGTCAGAGTCAGATTAAGACAGCTGGGTCGTCATGTGAGTGGTATTAGATGACAGCTTTGGTTGGTTTACCCTCCTCGTCCTTGGGATGGAGGTATGGTGCGAACAGCAATCCAGGTTCACGCCATCAACCTAATTAAATTAGGCAAGGGAAAAGTGGCAGCTCATTTCTAACCAGTCGTGAATGCAAATTGCCGACTGGTAGCCCCACCACCAACAAGGCGGACTGCCATTGGTGGTTACCCAAAAGTTGCCTCTTACGACATACAGGGTGAGCAGATTTACTATTCTAATCTGGTGAAGCACTCGCACGATGTGCTCACTCAAGTTGTCAATATTCGCCCAGCAATAAATTCGCTGGTTACCAGGGTACACCACGTGGAGGTGATTGACGTGTACCCATTTTTTCATTATCAGAATTAGGTATGCGATGTATATAAAGCTGGAAAAAATCAAAAATGGATCAATATTTTGAGTCGGAAAAAAATCGACAAATCACACGAAAATTTACTTCTTGCTTTCTGCGATCTTGATTGTAGCTCCGCCACATGAAAGGAAAAATCAAGGCAATCATTTCCACCCGAACCAACTGTAAAATTTTGCACCGATTGTTTATAACTTTCCGATTTTTGTTAGTTTTGCATTTGGTGACCTAATATTATAAATCACTGAAAGTAAATGAATACTCAAAAAAAGATTTTGTGTCACGCAAGAGATATTGAAGTAAGTTTTCTAAGTTGATTTTACATTTACGTCAACTTGAATCTACTAATCATCACGTATGTAATTAATTCATTTACATGCAGCCGTTAATTTTGAGTAAGTGAAAAGGCATTCAAAAGTTCCTAATAAAATGTTTCAATGCTATTTTATTGATAAAATATTTTTACGTCTCCTTCGAATCTCACTCATGCTCTCCATCCTCACACGAAAAGATATAAATATGTTTCTTGATGCTCGCGAAATGAGCAAATACTGAAAAGTTGGCTGAGAATTACACCGCCGCCTAAGAATATTAGACTACATTAACTAAAGACCTCTTTTAAGTTTCTTCGGTCTTTCTCAAAAAGTCACAACCCATTGATAGAAAACACATTTCGAAGCAATATTCTTCAAAAGCAAAATAACGTAAATTTCTTAAAATCATCAGTATAAGTTCGGTATGTAAGATCTCCGAATATTATTAAATCAATAACCAATGGTCAATTGGGAGCTGTGGCAAAATTTTATAAAAAAGAACCCTAATTGTAAGTTAATCAATTAATCAATCAATCAATATTTATTGTAAAATACATGTATGTGAGCAAAAAAGGAATCTAACAGGGAAGCTGTAAATGCGTTTTTTAAAGTTTTCGGTATGACACTACAAGGGAATCGAACCCAGGTCTGCTGACTGCAAAGCGAACACATTTATCGCTTCATCATCGCGTCAGCTTCTTGGAAGTAAGCCCTGGATATTACCTCCGAAGACGTGTTGTGTCTTCTCGACTCAACTTTAATAACAGGCACTTACCCTACCGGGGTCCCTGGTCCGCCTGTACCCACTGTCATTTTTTTTTGATTCAGCATTGCATGAAGCAGTCAAATAAATGTGTTTATTTTTTCTCATCATTAAATTTGCTGGTGGGGCTGCAAGTCATTTTTAAATTTTTTAGCACTCTTTGTAGGCAGTTTCTTTGCCGTTGTTTAGCTATAAATGTGCAAATTTTCCCAAACTCTGCGCTGTATTAGTTGTATTCAGCCAGGCATTGCTTTGTTTCTATAATTTTGTAGTCATTGATAAGGCAGATAAAAATTATGCTTTTAGCGATGCCCACTGCTTATGATGCCGTTCATTATTTCTAGAACCAAGTAGTGTCTGACTGAACTTTGACTGCGGTGCCGCTTTAAAAAACTTGCGTTTTCGGCCGGCTTTGGCCGAGTTCGTATACACGAAATGTGTATTAAATTAATTAATTGATGGTAAGGCATATAGGCTAACTGCAATCAGTTGAATAAAATACCACTTCCACGACCGGTTTCGTTCCTATTAGAACTCTTCAGGTGGACTCAGGTATTGAACCGACGATCGCATGAATTAATTCATGCGGTTTATACCACTCCGCCATCGGTCCGATCAACTGATGCTGTTAATTTTAAGCTTATATATTATGCACGCTCACTACAGTGAGCTAGATGCGATATATGCTTCAATTCCCAGCCAAGCCAGTGCCTTTATTACGTTATAATACGAATTATAGGAGCTGGTGTTAGCCTGTTAAGATATTAAATTAATTAATTGATGGTAAGGCATATAGGCTAACTGCAATCAGTTGAATAAAATACCACTTCCACGACCGGTTTCGTTCCTATTAGAACTCTTCAGGTGGACTCAGGTATTGAACCGACGATCGCATGAATTAATTCATGCGGTTTAAAAATAAAAATTAACAGCATCAGTTGATCGGACCGATGGCGGAGTGGTATAAACCGCATGAATTAATTCATGCGATCGTCGGTTCAATACCTGAGTCCACCTGAAGAGTTCTAATAGGAACGAAACCGGTCGTGGAAGTGGTATTTTATTCAACTGATTGCAGTTAGCCTATATGCCTTACCATCAATTAATTAATTTAATATCTTAACAGGCTAACACCAGCTCCTATAATTCGTATGAAATGTGTAGTCACTGTTCAGAGCTAACTGAAGATTTTACGAACAAAGATATTGCTTATTTTATTGTAAGTAGGCCTAACCTTTATCCATTCTTCGTGTGTATGATCTAATCAAAGGGCTTTCCTGTATTTTGAGTAGATTTCTTGCTGTGCGTTATGAAAAATTTCTGGTCGCAATACTTAAATCATTCAAAGCACAATGCGGAGTATGTTTAAGTGAAAACGCTGAAGTAGTGCCGGTAATAAATAACGCGTTAACACTAATTGAGCAATAAAGTAGAAACACTCAAAGTTTATTTATACAAAAAGTCAGTTTGCCGACTCCTTTGACTGGCAAAATTGTTAACAACACTGCTATTAAAATCTTTCAGTTCTGTGGTTATGGTTTTTTCAATGGAAAGCATGGCCAATGCAGTAAGCCGCTCGTCAGTCATTGTGGTTCGACGAAACATTTTTACGCGCTTTAGAAGCGAAAGCCCCTTTCTGGCTTTGACGTTGTAAGTGGGGTTGTAATTAAAATCTGGAGCAATTTAATGCTGTTAGGGAATGTACATTGAAGATTTTGTTCTAAAATAAACGCGTGACAGTCTAGAAAGTTTTTACGCCACTTGTCTTCTCGCACGTACAAAACAGAAAGCTTATTGCGCAAACGCTTTCTGTCAAGGAAGAAGTGAAGTGTCAGATCTTTGGAGAGCCACTCCAACAAATCCAGTGAACATCTTTGCAAGTTTTACTTCTCAGGAGTTCGCTGCTGCCCTCAAACATCTGAAACCAGAAAAATTTTCAGGCCCAGATTCGGATCTAATAACCTATCTGGAGCTGCACTAAAGTCCTGGCTGGGTTGCTTCCTTTCTTCCTGCCTGCGCTATCTCAAAATTCCAGAAGTCTGGAGAGGAGCACTGGTAGTGGCGATTCCTATGCCCAAGAAGCCTGTAGAGGACCCGAAAAGCTATCGTCCCATCTTCTTGCTTTGCGTCCCCTGCAAGATCCTCGAGAGGCTCATACACGCTCGTGTTGAGCCGATTGTTGACCCACTTCTTCCTAGGGAGCAGGCTGGGTTTCAAAGGGAAGGTCAACCGTGGATCACACTGTTTTGCTTACTCAAAACATGGAGGATTCGTTTGATGCCAAGAAGAAGGTTGGTGCCGTGTTTGTCGATCTGACAGCTGCTTACGACACTGTCTGGCACCGTACGTGGTCTCACCTGCAAGCTGCTTAGGCTCCTACCGGATAAGCACATGGTCCGGATGATTATGGAACTTGTCTGAAATAGAAGCTTCACGCTTACTGCTGGTGACAGCAAGCAAACCAAATTAAGACGTTTGCGAAGCGGCCTTCCACAGGGATCGGTTTTGGCAACTCTCCTTTTCAACATCTACACGTACGATCTGCCTTCCATGAATTCTCAGAAGTGTGCATATGCTCATGACTTAGCATAGCTATATGCTTCTCGAGATTGGAAGGCTGTGAAGGAAACTCTAAGCCAAGACATGACTACATTTTCAGCTTATCTCCAGACTTGGAGGCTAAAGCTTAGCAATACGAAAACGGTGACGGCGGCCTTTCATCTTAACAACAGAGAGGCCAAACGTGAGCTTAATCTTTACAACAATGGCAACCTATTGCCACCTTGTCCACTCCCGACGTATCTTGGGGTAAAGCTGGATAGGTCGCTCACTTTCCGTCACCACCTCGAGGCTTTGCGCAAAAAACTCTCCACCTGAGTCGCGCTGTTGAGGCGACTTGCTGGACCCGGATGGGATGCAGGTGCCAAGACATTGCGCACCTCTGCTCTTTCCTTGGTCTACTGCACCGCTGAGTACTGCACACCAGTTTGGTGTCGTAGTACGCATACTCGCGTCATTGACAGCATTCTCAATAATGCTTTGCGCATTGTCACTGGATGACTGCGTCTCACACCAACTGAGGACTTGGCTGTCCTCGCAGGCATCCAGCCAGCTGATGTCCGCCGATTAGGAGCGACACTCTTCTTGGCGAATCGTGCTATCCATGATCCCGACTATGCACTGCACGGACAGTTGGTTGGGCAGCAGGATGCGCACCTGGGGAGACTTAGATCAAGACGCCCATTTGTACCTGCTGCGTGAAAACTATTAGATAGTTTGTCTGAACTGGACATCCGCGTGAACCAGTGGACGAAGCATAAATGGAACGCGGACTACTTGGAGAGTACTTCAAGGGTCCGAGCTTTTATTCCCACGGTCAGTTCAAGGCAACTTGGAATGAGTCTTCCCAGAATATCTTGGGTAAGGCTCAATCGCCTGCGAACTGGTGTAGGACGTTTTCACTCGTCCATGTACAAATGGGGTCTCGCTCCATCTCCGAATTGCGAATGTGGTGCCACTGAGCAAACAGCAAATCACGTTATATCTTTATGTCTCATACATCATGTACCAAGAGGAACACGAGGTCTGCAGGTTTTGGATGATGCGACTCGATGTTGGCTTAACACCACCACTGCCAGCATCTAATCTGGGTAGCGCAGCAGCACGGGGTGGTAAAAGGATAGACCCTTGGCCCTGGCCTTGATATTTGCTGGCCCAGATTGAGTTTGGGCGCCTGAACAAACGACGTCGACGAAGGAAGGGATATGCTCTAATCATTTCTGTCAGCATAGCGATCGAAAAGTGTTCTGATAACTTGGCAATTTTGACGTAGCAAAGAGCTGAACTGCTGTAAAGTGATATGTAAAACAAACCGCTCCCTACATTGTACGATAGTAACGTCGCATGATTCGCGTGCATCAGCCGTGAGCTTGTTGATATGCAGACGAGATTCACCTTAAGCATAATCTGGTTCTTCAACTTCATTCCTTATTTTTTAAATATTTGAAAAAACAAACTCACTGCCGTATGTGCAGAGCTGGATGTTATTTCTTTTGACTGCAGTTGCCTACAAAGAATGTCTACGTGATGCATTATTTTCGCGAAGAATTGCAGCCAACATTGAAACTCCGGGTGTTATAGAGTTTGTTTGATACCAACAGCGCCAGTGCAAGTTGTTTTGATAACGAAGTTTCTAAATCATCGCAACATTTAATAATTTTGTTTTGATTTTCGTAGAAAGTTGCAACAGTTCTGCTTTTAAAATTCCCTCTCGTAGTTGACGGCGTTGGAATTCTTCTGTCACTAACGCGTCCAAGGGCCGACATTCTTTGCGGAGATCGGGAAAAATATGACAATATCCCGACAAACTACTAAAGAAAATTTGCACTCGGATATTCTGCGATGTAGCTAACTGTAAGATTAAATTCAACTAATGACCGTAAGTGTGAACAATGTGCGCGTTAATGTATATTTCTTTGACGAGTACTTGCACATCTCCATGAGAATTACTCATCACGGCCACCTCGTCGTAGCTCTGAGCACTCAATCATTGCGGACGATCACCGATTAATGGTCGAATTTCTTCTAAAATAACGTTGGCAAGACTTTTTGCAGTCTGTTCAATGGGATTTTAAATTTTCAAAAGTGTTCAACGGGTTTTGCAGAACAATGATCTGCTGAGTTTTACAAAAGAAATCGGTGGTTTCATCACTTATAATCACTAAATACTCGGAATTTTTAACCTCATCTCGGATTTGATCTTTGCGTACTTGTAGAATGCTATCCAGCAGCTCATTTGGAATTGTTTTTGAAGTGCCTTTAAATGCAGTAGCTGATCTCAAATGCGCATCCAAGCTTGAGGCCAATGAGCATGAAAAATTGACTAATCCCAGAAAAATTCCTGGGTTTTCAGATTTTGCGCTGTTGTCGTGACCTCTCAAAGGCAACTCAAAGTTTTGGCAGAATTTCCAACAATCAATAATTTTGGACAGTGCATCTTTGTTCTTCATCACTCGTTCGTTATGTTTCACAATGGACAAACTGTATCCACTGCATATTTCTTTGATAATGTTTGCGTTTCCAACCATGGTTAAATCTACAGAGTTGCTCATATGCGTTATAGATTTTTCGTGTTTTGTAATTTTTTCAGCGAGATGCTTGAGGTCTCTGACGCCTTTGCGTGCCAAGTGATGTTTCTTCCGAACAGCTGGGAAGGATAGCAAAACAAAACATTGGCAGCATCGCACCCGTACAGCCGTGAAGAGTTTTGTCGTAAAGAGAACGGTTGAACATGCGAGTATAGATATTTTTTCTGCTGTTACATTTTTGCTAAATGAATATGGTCTTTCGGCCTTTTTTATTGAAAGCTTTTGATTAAGAGACAGAGAAGAAAACCTGATAGCCTTTAAGTATGACACGGTGCAACATTGCTCTGCTACCATTGCACACAAAAATTACAGTAACGGATTGCGCTAGGCTGATTTAGTGAGCAGTGTAGTAATTTTAATTTGTTAAAATATTTCATGATCTACGGAGCAAATAGAATCAATAAAACGTCTCGCTCATATCGCCGAGTTAAGGACTAGCCTGAAGAGTGAAGCATATGGATAAGTGCAAGTTGCAGGAATTTTTCGCATTTGAATTTATAATTGGTTATTTCGATGACTTGCAAAATTTTTTCAGCATCTCCGAACATCAGCAACATATATTGATTACGATAGTCCGATATTTAAATGACAAAGCGAAAGTTTTACGACAACTTATTTGACCGGTAGAAGAGAAAAAATAAACAACTTTCTCGTCTTTAGATAAATTTTCTTACTCCTTATTTATTTTATCAATTTCATTAAATGATACAACTGACTAGTAACATTTGAATTTGCTTACCTACAAAAAACTTTACCAACTACGGCAACTAGCCCTGTTTTAACCATATTTGGCCCAAAAGATTCGCGTCGTGCTAAGTGTAACGTGGGGTAGTTTTTGCCCAAAAAGTTTAAATCATTATATCTTTTGAACTACACCACGTAGAAAAACGATTAAACCTGAAAACGGAAGAATTTTATTTTGCCATATTTTTCCTCCATTCACGAGTGTCGCGTTATGACATAATATTATCAATATAGAACTTTCGGTTCTATCTCAATCTTAAATTTCTTTTAAAATTGAGGCGACGTATGATAATCGCTCGGATAATTAGGTCTGACTGCAACTTAATAAAACTTGGAAAAGATTGGCTTCCACTAAAAACACCTTAAACCACTTTGATAACAGAATAATGTATTCGCAGAAATAATACTTCACGACTTCAAGCTTCTTCGCTCAACGATCTCAGAATTAATCACTTTACTACACAATCAAGAAACCGCCAAAACTAATTTCACCAATAACTGCTTAATACTCGCCACGTCCACAGAATTCACAATAAATTATCACAAAAAACAATAATCCCTTCTTTACTCTGTCAATCAATTTCTCTCTCTCTCCCCGTTACACGCTTCTCTATATTTTCTCTACTCTATCCATTACTACTACTACTAAAAAAAATCCCGTCGTGTTATATATAAATCGAAAAAAACAATCCAGAAAACGCTAGAACGAAATCACGTGAAAAAAGAAAAAAAAGCATTTTAAGTTATGTAATCAGTTATCGAAATTCTTCGAAGAAGCTAGAATCTCTAGATCAATCTGGAATCATATTATGTCGTAATAACGATTGTGACGTAATAAAGGCGTACTTAAAGCAAAATCCAATTGCGAGGAAAAAAGGTCTTATTTTCTCAATCAGTAGCCGAGCGAACAAATGACACAGCACTTTACACAAATATGAAACAATTCTTACGAGGCAAATTTCTTTATTCGTGACATACGCCCCCCCTAAGAATATTATAATAATAATATTAACAACTACGAATAACGAAATTTGCGAGCCCAATTCAATACTAAGATCTTTCAGCGTACACAAAATAAATTCAATTACCACATCTTACACACATATACAGTCCCGTAGCACTCCAACTTCGGCCCCCCCCAAAGTAAGCGCAAGAGCCCCTGCGCACAGGTCATATCACTTTAGAGGTGTAAAATTGAAAAGCTGCATTAAGAAAATACACCACAATTTGTACATAAGTAAACAGGCTAATGTCAGAATAAAGCATGCCGATACCGAAGGTGCAAGTCATAAAAAATTCGGCACCGATGACAGAGTTCAGTAGGACATTTATGCAGACACTGCGAAACGAAAGCAATGACACTGAAAAACATGAAAATGTTATAAAAACACAGTATCATTTAAATAGTCTGGAGCGAACCTTTTTGTTCGCAAATGCTGTTACGACATTGTTATAATCAAGAGATCGGGCGCAGTCATTTTCGATTGACAACATGGCTAATGAAGATAGTCTACTGTCTGTCATAGACGTTCTATTAAAAGTTTTGATCAGTTTCAATTTGCTGAAGCTTCTTTCAGCGCTGGCAACAGTCACGGGGCAAGTTAGTAAGATTCGAAGTGCGATGTACACATTCGGATATAATTCAAATAAATGAGTCTTTAAAAGATAGTTCAGAAAGTCTTGAGCCGTTTTGAGATTGCGTTTTTTTTGTAAAATTAAAACAAACCGCTGTAGCTCAGCGCTCATTTCATCAGAATCAATGTCACCGAACTTTTTTGGAACTCTTTACAGCAAGTAAGAAGAGCATTTTCTTGTTGCACAAGCAAAAGTTTGTCTCGTGTGTACAAAAACGAAAAGGCGGAAGAAACCTCACGTAACAAATTAAAGCGCTCCTTTATTGACATAATAGCCTGGTCTACTAATGGATAGAAAAAGTTGCTTTGAAATTTCAGTTCAGGAGTAGCTCGTTGTTCCTCTTCACCTTGGTAATCAAACAATCTTCTTTTCTTTCCACTTCTTGACGGAGGAAAAGAAGGATCAATATCCAATTCCTGTGCTATTTCAACAGCAGATGTTGCGGCACTGTCATAACCCGTTGTGCGATAGTTTTGCAAAAACTTTTCAGTTGCCTGGATTTCCGTTTCCATTGTATGAAGGGAGACTCCGTACGATTGAAGAATCTTGCTTGCTTTATTGACTTGGAATAGGATATCATACCAAATAAACACCGACAAAAGAAAACTCCATTTTGATAAATGAGCTATCAACGATTTTGTTTCTGAGGCAGCTCTTCCATCTTTTCTTTCTATGGAAATGGCTTCCAAGTCTTTCAGTGCCAGCAACACCTCTTTTAAATTGTATCGAAGAGGTTTGATGCATTTAATTCTGCTTTCCCAACGAGTATCAGATTGTGACTTTATGGACAGCTCCACATGTTTCTTCAAAATTTCCCAACGCTGAGCAGAGGAAGAAAACAGCACATACAACCTTGTAAGTACTCCAAAAAATGTCAATGCTTCCGTCGATCAATTAGCACTGTCAACAACAACTAAGTTAAGGGTATGTTTTGCACAGGGCACGTAAACAGCTTTGGGATTGATGTCTAGCATTCTTGCTTGGACCCCAGAATGTTTTCCTTTCATGTTAGCACCATTATCATATGACTGACCTCGACAATCAGACAATTCGAGTTGCAGTTCGGTCGCTTTTTCTAAGAAAGCGTCCAACAAGCCTTTCCCAGTACTGTCACTTATTCTCAAGTAGCCAAAAAATCTTTCTTTAACAACAGCAGCTTCTTCATTACATAGTACATAACGGAGAATGACAGACATTTGTTCATGATGTGACATATCTGGAGTGCAGTCCAAAATTATCGAAAAATATTTTGCCAATTTCAATTGCTGTAAATTTTCTTTTTCAACTTCTGTCGCTAGCAATTCAATTAGTTCATTTTGTATGGTAGGACTCAAATAGTGATCTTTAGTGTTTTTATTCTTGATTCTGTCTTGAAGCTTTTTTAGGATCGGATCTTTTCTTGCCAAAAGCTCAAATATACCCAGAAAATTTCCATTGTGAGGAGATCCTAAGACTTCTTCAGATCCTCTAAAAGCAAGATTCCTTTCCGATAGAAACAAGGCAATGTCGATAAGTCTCTCTAAAACATTTCTCCAAAAACGTCTTTCATTGAAAAAAATATTCATCTCGCGTTTGTCGATAGTGGATGAATTTCTTATCCCTTCAGCTAGCAACATCCATTGACTGCAGCATTCTTGGTGGGAAATGCCGTTTTCATGGTCTTTCAGTTTTTTCGAAAAACCCTCCCATGTATTTATACCACTACAAAAGGGGCTTAGTGTTTTTCCAAATAGCTTACAACAAAAGCAAAAAACTTGATCTGATTCCCCAGAATAAACTAGCCACGACCGTGAAACACTTTCACCATTAGGTAACACACGTTTATAATGGTTGGAGGAAAAACGTCGCCTTGGAGTTGTGCTATTATATGGAAAATTCATTATTAGTTGATGTGGTGCACGCTTTACTATATCACATCGTTGAGCATCAGAAATACTTTCAGGCCATTTACATGGGTCATCAGGGATAGGGGTAAATTGAGATTGAGTTATTTTTGATATTGAAGGTTGCGTATTGGCAGGTAAATCACAACTTACATTTTCTGGAAATTCACAATCACTTTGATGCTGATCGTCATAGTCTTTTTTTTCTTGTACACTATAGTTTTCTTCATCCCTCTCGGTACTAGTGCCAGGTCTACTCTGCTCAGTAATCTTGAAAAAATCTGTCATCTTGGGCAATTTCGCTACAGCATCTCGAGCAGTGGCTGCTTCTTTTCTCTTTTGAGCACCACTTTTTGAACGTTTCATTCTATACAATGTCAATAAAATACTTTATCTGCACTCTGCAGTGTATATACAGGGTGGCCCAAAAGTAGGTATACACTTATTAAAAGTAGGGTTTAGGTACAAAAGTAGATTTGTAGTTCTCATGTAGGCACTTTAAACCTCTAGAATGATAGTTATATCTTAGACGGAAACTGTTTAATCTCTTAAGTGCTCAAAATGTCCTCCGCCAACATTGCCACATTTACACCTGTTCAAAACACTCTGACACACAGTGCGGCACTAATTTCGATCTTCATCAACTTCTCTGAATGCGTCATAAATGTAATCTTTTAATTCATTTACTGTTTTGGGATTCTTTTTATACACCTTGTTTCTTACAACACCCCAAAAAAAGAAATCCATTGGTGTCTGGTAAGTGAGCGTGGTAGCCATTCACTGCTACCCCTTCTTCCAAACCAACGCTGTGGAAGGACTTCGTTAAGATAATCTCTTACTCTTAACGCCTAATGTGGAGGTGCTCCATCTTGCTGAAAGAAGAGTTCATCGAAATCAGGTTTGGTTTGGAGTTGTGGCACTACCACTTCACGAAGAATTTCCAAATAATTCTCTCCATTAACTGTATACCTACTTTTGGGCCACATAAAGTGCACTGCTGGTAATTTCAAAGCGCATAAAAAATAGTTTAATAACTGTATACCTACTTTTGGGCCACCCTGTATATTGTCCCGGTATTTATAGCAAAACAGAATTCCAGACCATTCTATGATTGTTGCGTAACAACGGCATTGTTACGTCAATCGAATATTCAAGATTCTACCAGAAAATCAATCGAAATATTCTAGATTCTGCGAGATAAAATGACGTTGCATTCACTTATGATGTCACAAGCCAATTTCTTCCAACAGTTTAAATCGGTTGTAAACAAGTCTGCTGAACTGAAAATAGTCACGTAGCCAAAAAGCAATTTCAGACTAACTTGGGCCCCCAAAATTGGCCTGGCCCCCCCCCCAATTGGGGGGTTTGGGGGGCGGCTGCTACGTCTCTGCACATATACAATTAAAGCATAGCGCAAACAATACACATAAACACAGCGCAATTAATCCATCACACGATTAAGATAATCAGCCGCTACGTTATCCTTCCCAGGAATGTTTTGCACAGTATAATCGTACCCTTGCAAAGCCAAGGCCCATCGCATTATGCGATCGTTCTGATACTTGGTTTTATTTATGTACGCAAGGGGCTGGTGATCGGTTTGTAAAACAAACGGTTCGCCAGCTCAGTATAGCCGGAACTTTATTACGCCCCACACAATACCTAAACATTCTTTTTCTAAAGTTGAGTATCTGGTCTCAGCTGGCGCGAGTTTCTTGCTGGCATACGCCACTGGGTACAGTCTCTCATCATGCTGTTGCATGAGGGCGGCACCCAGCACAAAGTTCGATGCCTCAGTTTGTAGTATGAATGGCTTACTGTGATCTGGTAACTTCAAAATTGGTCGCTTCAATAAACAGTCTTGCAAGCTGCTGAAGGCTTTTTCTTGAGCTTGCCCCCATCGAAACTTGTTTGGTTGTTCCTTGCGCGTTAAATCAGTCAATGGCGCTGCAACCGCTGCAAATGTGGGGATGTGTGCACGGTAATAGTTCGCTAACTTCCAAAACAATCTTACCTCCTTCTTAGTAGTCGGTCTGGGTAAGGTATTTATCATCTCATCGTCGTTCATGCTCAGATCTTCACTTTCTCCTATGACTCCGGTACAAACTTCACAAGACATTACCTGGTTATTGTCCGAATTTGGGTGTGATGCTTCGTCTTGGTCAGCTCTTTCAATGTGTTTCTTCAGCATGTTCGCATGAAACGTCTTCGCCTTTTATTTACTTCTACCCGGTAATCATTACCCTTTCCACACCTGCTCATAATTTCATAAGGCCCTTTCCATTGCATCAGAAGCTTGTTTGTGTCGGTCGGCAGTAGCAATAAAACCTTGTCACCTTCTTGAAATTCTCTTCTTTTAGCTCTTCTGTCATACAGTGTTTTGCTCTTCTTCCGACTCTTTAGTAACTCCTCCTGAGCAATCTTCATGGTGTTGTCCAAGCGTTCTCGCAATTCGAAAACATACTGATAGCTCGTCTTGACTTCTGCCCCATCTGTCTCTCCTGTCCACAGCTCCTTTAAGATTTGAACTGGCCGGCGTACTGTCCTCCCATACAACAACTCAAACGGTGAAAATCCGGTGGCCTCCTGTGGCGCTTCTCTGTATGCGAATAGTAAGGGGTTAACAAAACGATGCCACTGACGGGGCTGCTCATTACACAGACGTCTTAGCATTTTCTTGAGTGTACCATTAAAACGTTCGACCAATCCATTGCAGATAAGATGATACGGCGTAATTGTTGGTCGCGTTATAAACAGCAGCCTTGAAACTTCCTTCATGCATTTCGATACAAACTGTGTGCCAAGATCACTCAAAACTTCTTTTGATACTCCTAGACGACTATACATATCCTGCAATGCTTTTGCCACTGTCTCCGTTTCAATATTCTTGAGTGGAACAGCTTCAGGGTATCTAGTTGCGTAATCTACCAAGGTCAGGATATATCGATGTCCCTTCTCGCTTGGAGGTGAAATTGGTCCAACTAAATCCACGGCGACTCTCCTAAACGGCATGTTAATCAAGGGCATATCTCCTAGTGGCACACGGGTAACGGATCCTTTAGCAGTCGTCTTCTGACACACATCACATGATCTGCACAAACTGGTAATATCACTTTGCATGCCAGGCCAGTAGAAATTTGTTTGAATGCGGTCTTTGGTTTTCTTGATCCCACGATGTCCTCCAAAAATCGAATTGTGGGCGACTTCCATAACCTTCCTCCTCAATGTTTTTGACACCATAGTCTGCTTTGAGCACTCACCTAATCCATAAACTTGGTTCCGAATCCTATGTAAAACACCTCTACGCTTTTCATATTTTATTTCGTAGTCTCCCTTTCTAACAGCATCCTCCAGATCCGCATATTTTTCCAAAGTATTGTCCTCCTCTTGCAGTCTTGCCAATTCATGCTTCGTAATGGAAGTCTGAGCCGCCACGTCTTTCGTAACTAAAGGCTTGACTGTGATATCCTTTCGAACTTGAGCCCTGGTGACCGCAGCGGCACATGTTTCTACACCAGGAACAGGATCATCCGGATTCCGTGCCCCAGGAATGTTTCCAATAACCAGGTCAAATAAAGGGTCTCGCAAACATATGGCTTGGGTTACTCCCTTATAGTAAGGCGTGTCCACCTTAATCTCAGCAATAGGCGCCTCCTTCAATGTCCGGTCGATAGCCATCACATGACCCATGCTACCAGTAAAATCTTCTTTCTTCACCAACTCTCTCCTGACAATAACACCATTGCAGCCTGTATCACGAAGGACCTCAACTACATTTTCACCCACTTTTCCGGTCGCAAGAGGCATACAATTCTTATTTTCATTACTCAAGCAAGCACCATTACGCACGACTTTAATTTTCTCTCGCGATTTGAGCTCCAAATATTCTTCATCTTTCGCTTTTGCATCATCCGATAATCTTCCAACTTGTGCAGTGCATCCAACTCGGTACGGTTGTGACGGAGATCTAAGGGTGTTGCCTCCTCCCCGAGGAGCAGCTTGAGGGCGGGGTGTGTTCCAACAAAATCTCCACTTGTGCCCAATTCCACCACATTGGTAGCACGTGACTGCGTGTCTAGCTGGTCGGTTATACTCATTTCGTCCCCCTTCTGGTTTAACACGACAGTCAATCGCCCGGTGACCAACGCGATTACATAAGAAACACTTCAGGGTCCTCCCAGGATGTAATCCACTATGATTGTTTTTCACACCGGCTCTTGCGCTATCACGTTTGATCACTTCCTTACTCGACAACTTTTGATTGCGTGCTGCCAAATATTGGTAAGCCAACCGTGACAATTCATCCAGAGTTTTGGGGTTGCTCTGCTTCAGCCATATCGACAGATCTTTGGAGCGGGAGCTAGTGAACTGCTCGCGTACAATCAAATCAACCATGCCCATGAAGGTTTGCTCCACTTCGACCAACTCTACCCACTTGGTGAAATAATTTTTTAACCCAATATGAATTGACTTGGGCTTTCGTGCCCAAAGAGAAGTCTATGCCACCACTTCATGCTTTTCCTCTTTATTTCATAAAGCTGGCGTTGCATGTCGTGTTTGTCCACTCCACCCATGTTCTGATTATAGTCTTTTACAACCTGGGGGCAGATGGTAGTTACTTTTTCCTCGTCTTTCCGCTTTCTTTGCATTGTAGCAGTTTCAATTTTGTGATAATTTGATATCAAGTGCACTGGTTTGCTGTCTTTTCATTTATAGAGACTGAGTCCATCTCAAGTGCACTTAAGTTCAAAGTCACCTCTTTCGAGTGACTTTTTATCAGCTATAACCAGCAAATCTTTCCGATTTGGTCGTATAGTTCCATAAGCCAAAATATTTTTTTCTTTTTAGTTCTTTTAACAAAGAAACTGATGAGAATAAAATATGAAAAATAGCTTTGTGGTATTTTCCTTGCAACCAGTCGGTTAACTGATAGCAACATTGCCTGTCAAACCATGATTTTGAGCAGAGCTCTCTTCCGAAATATTTTACCTGTATACACTTCAAATTTGTAAGCATAGCCATGATTGTCTTCAACGCACCACAGTTTATATTCACGCTTAATTGGTTTCATACTGTTTTAGTGAGGTCCTGACCTTGAAACGAATCATCGATTCATCAACAGTGATTTGTTCACTTGGTGAATATTTTTGAACTGAAAGATGATTTAGTCACTGCACCAGAGGACGAATTTTAAAAATTTTGTCGCTTTGCGATGAATCAATTTTGCTATTGTCGTTGAGGTGAAGATTGCTCGGTGCTACTATAGCGTGAGGTCTACCGCCATATGTTGCCTACCGAGGTGCATCGTGAGGTTAGGGTTAGGGTTAGATTAGGGTTAGATTAGGATTAGATTTAACCCTAACCCTAACCCTAACCCATACCCTAACCCTAGACCTCACACTATAGTGTGGGCGGGAGGCAGACCTCACATTGCAATGCGGTAGACCTCACGCTATAGTAGCACCAAAATTTCTTCGAAGGCAGCTAAGCGTCTGACGTAACGTGGCAGCAACATAAATGCGATTTGCAAGTTCACACGTACTATTTCCACGCATTTATTGTACACTAGGAATAGTCCAACGGTTTCATTTATGACGTCAATTTGCTAATAATAACTTAACGTTTCTCTCAGTCCTGGCAGAATTCCAATATTTCAAATACTTTAAAGTTTGCCTGTAACATTAGTTTGCTTATAACCACACTTTTTGTTTTTCCTCAGACGTATTTTTTTGATTACGGCATTTTTAACCTAGTTCAGTGGTTTTCAACTGTTTTTGGCATGTGGCCCATTTTCGAAACGCACAAAGGCACATGGCCCGATTACATATTTTTTCCAATTTCACAAGCGACCTCAAAAAAGTTATCATAGTAAATTTCAGGGATGTTGTCCAAAGAAAATATATAAACAAATGGTCAAGAAAATTTTCCAATTACACTCTATGTGAAGGGTAAATAAAGTAGTGGCCCCGTGAAGACTGTGGTCCGCGTACTAAAAATATCTGATGTAGGCCTTCATCATCTCTCACTAATCATCTTTATTTTTTAATTCGATTAAGACGCCAGTTTGTGAGTTGTAGCTTGTTTACTCTGCCACTTCTTTCGCAGCAGGAACTGGAGTTAACTGTGTGTCAAGATATTTAAAGATGAACTACAAAACAAGTCCGAACAAAAATTGTATGGGCGTAAACGCAGTTTTTAAAATTTCTGCTGGAGAAAAGAGGCAAAACTGTGACAATGCGCTCCGGTGATGCAATAATTCGCGTAATTACATCGGCCCCAAAAAAGGTTCACAAACATGTAACCTATCGGTCACTTGTTTGTGAACCTTTCGGCCGCGGCGAAATACCTGGTTATTTCTGTTTAATAAGTTACATTTGATCACTTGAACTCTGCGACCTGAAAAACAGTATTTCGTAAACCTTTCAGAATGTCAAATCAACAGTGCATGTAAATAAAATTAACTTATAGTAATGCAAGAGGCTAGGATAGTGACACTGTTTCGAGCTATCAGGTCTTTTCAGTGGAGTTGGTAACCAATAAGAAGCTAGAGGCTTTTAATAAAGCATAGCTTAGACCGTCACACTTGTGGGCCTAATACTGGGTCTACTGTAGTGGAAAGTCTGTCAACCACTGCGAAGCCGTATTATTCGTGAATGAGTGGCGATTGTCGCAGGTGCACTAAGTCTAACAACTGCTAGAGCAATAGTGCTGTCACAGCCGAGTGGTCACAAGCTCTTATAGTATTAACTTAATTCTGTGTTTTTATTAACCGTTGAACGAATGTGAAAAAAGAAATCGCAAATTTTTGATAGATGAATTTCTATTTTTGTGAAAAGCATTTGAAACTTGACCGCATTTCTATCTTTGTTGAAAGCATTCGAAACTTGACCCGAAGTTCTGTTTTTTGAAAAGCATTCGAAACTTGACCGAAGTAAAGGAAACAGGGAAATTCATGGACGCAAATATCCGCGAGTTTGACAAACGCAGCTTTTAAGTCGAGCAAAAAATTGAAAAGCTGATATTGTAGCAACGCATAAAACTACACGGTCTCATTCATTTGTAGGCACTTTGTGCAAAAAACTATTCTATTCTTCATTTAAAACCATATAGTTTTGTAGCATTTGCAAGGGGGCTGCCCTTCCAGAAAAAATTTTGGGGGGAACAAATCTACTTTAGCTGGTGCCCCTGACTACGGGCAGATCTAAAAGACTACAATAGCCGCGCGCGCATTAAAGGAAGGTTTTTTTGAGCAGTGCACAACTTTCTATGAGTTTTGACTATTTAGTGATTTTTTCTTACACAGGTGAACGTAATTAGATGATACACTTTAATGTTGAATCATAAAATAGTTTTGGAATGGTCAATTGCAAACGATAATTTTTTACAGTACCCTATAGTTATAGGCAAATTTTACTGTACTACACATTACCTTTCAAGCAATTGACATACTCGTAAATAGGCTACATTTTAACATAAAAGTTTTCAAAGAGATTGAGACTAGAATCCACATGTTTGTCTTTACGTTTCAGAGCTTATTTCAATCATGATTGATAAGCTATCATCGCACATAGCTGTCAGCTACATTTCATTTAAAAAAAACATTTTGGGGTGGTATCTAAAACTAACATTGGTTAGAAGTCGTATTCTTTTTTACTTATAGTTTTCATAACTGGCAAGCGTGGGAAGGTTATTTATTTGTAATCAATAAAAACTGAATCATTCCCTCAAACAATGGTGTTTTTCGTGCCAAAATGAAACCGAGATCTATGTGGTTTTTAGTATTTTTTCAAGCGCGATTGAAATTGGAGTTGAAGGGTAAAGAAAAAAATATACATTTTAATCACTTCCGGTTTCCAACTTTCCTCAAAAAATGATGTCTTGTCTCCTTGTGTGAAGCTAAAGTTCGAGAGCTCTTTTTACTGTAAATATTGCTCTTTAGCTAAGATTAAAATTAGCCGGGAAAAGTAAAAAAAAACTTTTTCATTTGCTTTATTATAATTGCTTGAGAGACAGTTTGTTATACAAGTGATATTTAAGTCGCTATTGCTCACTGTTGCATCACAGCCACGTGTTGATTACGTAAGGCGTTGCACTGCTCTAAAAAAGCCTTGATCCAATCTTGAATTCCTAATATCGCCGGATTTTTTCTCGCATCGTTGAATTTGAACTGCGAATTTGCCGAACATGTTTTCCAAATTCGCACGTTTTTGGCGTTTAAAAGCAACACTGCTACTATGACTTGCAAACGTACTAGACTAGCTGGCTAGCTCAGGAGAATTAACCTTGCTTACCATGCACTTTATCTATACCCAAAAGAAAAAGTGCTACGAACTGTTGCTTAGACTACAAGTATTATACAGGTAAGTGAAGTAAGAGTGAACTGCATGCAAGTGGTAGAGTACTTTGGCTAGCTAGGTCTAATGATACTTGGCTTGGTAAAACCTGTCCTACTTCTCCAGGTCTTCTGCACTAAAGTGTTTTATTTCTCATTAACAATACAATATTGTTGCCTACTTCACGTTGGATTTCAAAGTTTAAACTGCAATTCTAAATTAACATCACACCGATTCGCGATTATATTACCTTTATCAAAAAATTGTCAAAGTTAGTTGCTTTTTGATGCAAGAAAATGGCCAAAATTTTGAAAATTAACTTCTGACAGAGTATACTACAGTCCTGACGGAAACTATGAGTCCCAGGAAGGTAGCAACTTCCTACTCCTCCCAATGTGAATTTGAATTGGCAAAATACACACCAAAAAAATCTTTGTAAAATGCTCTCCAGAAGTCCACGAAAAACGTTTGTCAGCAAAATAAAGGAAAAAGTCAAGTTTATATGAAAAAAGAAATAAAAAAAGTCCAAAATATTACCTGATCTATTATTCAAGTATGAATCATGACAATCTAACAAAACGTAAAATCTAAAACAAAATGACATTGCTAGAGTAAAGGATCTCAATGAATCATATAGGTTTTTGGTTTGATTTTTTGTTGCGAATGCGCATAATGTTAAGTGAGAGTTGGTGGGATCTACAGTACCTGTCAGTACTAAAAGGATTAATATCTTTTTCACACGAAGGTATTTTGTTGTCAAGAAACGGATTTGACGCAATTTACGTAGCACATGTGTGAGACACCAGAGAAGGAGCGAAAATTCCTTCGCTTGTTTGAGGTCAACAACATCAAACTGCTGTGCTCAGCTATTTCAAAATTTCTCGCTTTCATTCTTTAGTGTTTATGCTCCAGCTATTCGCTCTTGTCCGACGAATAGTAGAGCCGATTCCTTTTCTCTCTCCATCCTTTACTCCTCCAGAAATCTCTTTATTCTGGGAAATGTCAATTGCCATCACCCCCTCTGGCATTTGAAAGGTAGTTCCGACCCCCGTGGGGAGGAAGTATTCGATTGGGTCATCTTTTCTAACTTCCTTCCTCTCAATAACCCTGACATACCTACTGACATACCCATGACGTCGCTTCTCTCGCAGTCGCTACTCTCCTGATATCTTCTTTGCTCCTTTCTCTCTCGCATTCTCTTGCTCTTGGGAGGTGCTTCAGGATCTGGGTTACGATCGCCTACCAATTCTACTGACCATTCCTCTTTCTTTGCTATTCCGCCCCAACGAACGTCACCCTTCCTTCAATTTTCAGAAAGCTTGTTGGAATAACTTTTCACTTTGACCCTCACTGTCCTTCTGCAAAGGAATACTTGTATCTTTCTCTTTCCTCTGCTGCTGCTCTTTTTACTTCTCTGACACTAAATGCGGCCAAGTCTTAAATTCTTTTTGGCCGCACCGAACGCCATCCTAAAGCCTGGTGGTCCGCTAAAGTGAAAGATGCGGTTAGTGAAAGATGTAAGACAAGGAGCTCTGATTCGATTGGAGCGCTCGTCTGAGTACTGGTATCTTGCTCTCAATTCCAGCAAATATGAGGCCTCCTTCATCTCATTGGATTTCTACCAAGCTAACCTCCACCCCAACCTCTCCTTATTCAACTCCCGCCTCCGTTTCAATCCCACTCCAACTTTTCTTGGAATCACCTTTGACCGCTTTCCTTTCCTTTTCTAAACATATATCTGCGCTAAAGGCCAAGTTTTTCTCTCGTCTCAAGGCCTTACGCTGTATCTCTGCTTCCTCATGGGGCCCATCTAAGGAGTCCCTCTCTCTTCTGTACAAAGCTTTTCTTCGGCCCCTTCTCACATATACTTCACCCGGATGGTTTCCTTTTCTAAGCGTTATCAATATCACTAAATTGGAAGCCTCCATCGCCCGGCTAGTCGCGCCATCTTTGGCTGCCTCTCATCCTCCCCTATCCCAGTTCTCTTCTCTGAGGCTTTTCTACCTCCCCTACAGTCACCCCGACTCATTTGCTCGGTCATCTTATGAGCGGGCTCTTTGTCTCCCAACCTCCTTTCCCATCTCAGGTTTGACCAGACTTGAAGTGAGACCAAGACTCTTCAGATCGTTCTGGAGAGCTTTTTCGTTCACTCACACGCTCATGCTTCCTTCTACTACACCTAGGGAGGCTCTTCTTGCTTGCCCTCAGTCTCCTCCTTGAAACCTGCTTTCTTACACCGTTAAGTCCACCCTTTCCCCTTCATGCTCCCGCCCTGATCCCCCACTTTCTCACCAGGGTGCGGCTCTCGGTCACCTTGATTCTCTCCCACCTTACGATGTGGTACTCTGGACTGACGGCTGTGTTCCTTTTCCTTTTAGCAAAGGTGGCTCTGGCGTACCTTCCAACTGCTTTCAGGCACTGAGGCCACTCTTTCCTTTTCAGCAGGCCCAGTATGCTCAAGTTTTTCCACTGAAGCCTGCGCCATTCTGCAAGCTCTTTGCTGGTCTCGGCAGCACCAATAAGTCTGCCACTTCCCTTCTCTTCTCCTATCTGAATCTCGCTCTGTCTTCTTCTCCATCTTTCCTTTTACCGCAATCTCTCTGGCAGATCTGGCAGGAACTGTGTTCTCTCTCCTCCTGTATTATCAGGCTACAATGGGTCCCCGGATACTCGTTTCTCCCTGGAAACGACGCGGCTGATGAGCTGGCCAGACAAAGAGCGCTACGCGTGCCCTCTGTAATCCCTTGTAGTCTCTCTCCTCCTATCTCTCGTATCCATTCTTGTTTTTTCTCGGACAGGAGGCGTACTGTCTCTAAATTCTTCGACATACAAGTTTCCTCGTTTTTCACTGAGGAATTTATGCTCCCTCATTACGCTCGCTGTGTTTTTTCTCGTCTTTGCAGCAACAAATACAGCCTACTGTTAAGCTCTTATCTTTCAAGATTGGCAGAATTTAGAATTCTTTCTGCAGCGCCTGCGGACACCGTCCCAGGACACCTCTCATCTCATTCTGCATGGTCCAGCCTCGGACTCTTTGCGGCACTCACTCTCTGGCGACTCTCTGTCTCTATACGATTTCTGTTCGAGGCCCTGGGTAGTTTCCCGGCTTCTGAGGCACCATGGTCTTCCGCCATGCCTCCATCCCTCGGATGGGGTCAGGTAAAAACAACAATAACAAGTAGATCCATTGAACTAAAGCTGTAGGTGGTCAAACATTTTCCATCACGCAATTCTACGCATTCCATGATCTATTGTGAACCTTAAAAATTCTTTCTATTTGCATAGCGTGCTTTAATTTATTGCTTGGCTACGAGCTGTATCAATTTTCTAAAATAATGCAACTTTTTACAATCTATAAAATAGTCAAGGTTTCAACGGTAGTCTAAAGAAATTTTGCTCGAAATATGGAATCGGTATGTCGATAGACAGCGATTTATTACCAAAAAAGGAAAATAGTAATATCCAATTTACATGCATATCAAAGGTCAATGTTTACCAGAAAACTACTTTTAGGTACAAAGTTATCAGAAGGAAAGTATAACATGTTGTTTTCTCAAGAGCAGAATTGCCAGTTCATCTTACGCGGTCACTGCCACATATTTTGCATTTACGGAGAAACACAAATGACATTTTGAAGTAAAAATTAGATATTTGAAGCTTGTAGCATACGATAGGAACATTTTTCGCGAAAGTCTGTCAACCACTCGCCAATAACAGAGTCAGTAAAACATGGTTACAGAAAATAAGTACGTAGGCGGTGGTTTCACCCGCTGAATCAAAGAGATTGTTTTATGATGGTGATGATGACTCAAATTAGTTCTGTTCTCTCTTCTTTGCGAAAAAAGATAAAGGATAGAGGTTAGCCAGCAAAACATTGTTTTACAAATAATTTCTGCTTTTTGTGCCATTTTAGAAATAATTTTAAAAGCCTTGTAGATAGGGTAAGAACCGTCCTTTATTTTTTAATTCTGTCTTTGTCCTTGTCCTTTTAATTCTTTATTTTGAAATCGATCCTACGAATTTTAGGAATTCTTAAAGATGAAAATCTGTACGTGTGGAAAAGTGATAACTTTTTTTAGAGATCGCACTAAAAAGTTTAGGAAACTATTGCAGATTGAAAAGAAAACCATTAACTTTGTGTCTGAAAAGTGATGATCTTTTTTGGGAGGGGAGAAAACATTTATGATTCAGATTGGAAAATGTGCTGGGATATCATCAAGCATGCAAATTTAGGTGAATGCAAATCTAACTTTTTACATTAGCCCTCCAATTTTGGCTTGGGTCCCCCTCTCGGCAAGCTGGCGACCCACTCATACTCGTATTTTAAAAGCATATTTCATCAATATTATCTGTTCTATATTTTTTGTTGAGAAAATTCGTAATCTTGTAGACTAGAATATGGAGTGTCATATACAGAGCTCATGCGCATGGAAGTATAATCACAACAAAAAATGAACATTGACCAACACGAGAAAGTTTTCCATAGTTAATTAGTTAGCTTAATTTCCAACCGGAAACCCTGTTTATATGCAGAGTGTTTGGTTGTTGGGTGTAGTTGCGCTGGTAATTTGTGTCAATTGGGCTCTAGCGGAAGGTATATCTAGTTTGCTAGCGAAACGACGATTTTTGTTTGCCATTCATAATAGAAGAAATGCGGTTTGTGTTGCGTTTTTATTGAGTCTCGTTTTCAACTGCTTGCTGTTAGAATAAGCTGCTGCATTTGGCATACGTGGATATGCATTGGGTGTTATACCATTTTTAAGCAAACTACACGTACAATTCAATCCATGGTGGCCTATGCTCACGGAATACTAAAATAAAATAACTTTTCGACAACATATTTGCATTTAAAAACATAACGAACTACCAGACTGAGTGCTGGGTCAATGAAATTAGTAAATAGAATAATACAGTGCAAAAAAACATGGAGCGCTATGTTGACTGTGAGCAAATATAATTGTCGGCAAGACCACTGCGCGAGTGGGGCCTTGAGCTGCGTTGGCTATTCATCGCGAAATTTGATTTCATTTGACAAAACGTCAATTCTGAATATCTATGAAACATTGAAAATGGCTCGTGAATTTGCGATTCCAGCTTCTTTCTAAATTTTCGTATACTTTTTCCATGAAACATTTTAGCAATAAATATTACTTGCAAAATGATATTTTATGATAATTAAGCCAAAATTGTGTACTAACATTTCTGTGATCTAGAGAAAGCTTTCTGAAAAATATTCTCCGCTTTTTTAACCCTTTAAATATTATTTCTTACTTCAAGTCCGGAAAAATTATTTGGAGCCACAAATGTAGGTCACAATTTAAAAACTTTTGTTGAGGTTTTAAATTACCAAACAGGCTTTTTTCTCATTTATTGCCTTTGTTACTGTGTATATTTTCACGCGGGCATTAATTGTTCAAAGCGTCCCGCAGAACAGGTTTTCGAATGTTCGACAATTCATTACTTCGTGACGTTTTTCCTAAAAACTACATAAAAACAACCATACTTTTATATCTGTCTAGCTGCGCGGTAGAAACAGTACCGATGACAATACGTGTTATGGAATTGGCAGGTGTTTGCAAAAAATTTGAAAATAAGACCGACTGCTTATTCATTTCTGATAACTTATTGAGTGAAAAATTCGCGTGGTTTTTCAGATAAATTGTTGTGGTTTGTTATTAAGTGGCGTTTCAGTTTACTACGTAGCATACATTTCGCAGCTAAAACTTTGCAACAAATAACACCTTGCGGATGCTTGTCACTACGGAAAGTGTTATTTTCCACAATCGTATGGTTGCTATAAAAAATATTAACAAGCTGTAAAATTGTAGTAAGTTTGGCACTGTGATTATTAAGCCGTTAACAATCTATTGCTAATCACGCACTGTAATTTTTTGTAAAAAAAAGCAGAGAATATATCGCCTTCTCTTATAATACGGTATGTGAACCACTAACAGTAAATTACAGCAGAGGTCACCAAACAGCAGTTAGGCTGCTACTGTCTTACTCTGTCTTTTTTTCAAGGAAATAGCCCTGTCTAGGCAGGCGACACGGACAGAGAAAGCAAACAGATAATTCTACGCAAGCTGGAGCAGGCAGTTCTTTTCTCATCCAGGTAGTTCCAAGGTGAATTTAGAAATCCATAAACATTATATAGAAAATTCAACCAACCTTCTTTATTTCGGAATCTTAGCAGCACGAGAGCTGATTCGACAAATCTTTAGTGGAAAAGAAAACTGTATTAAAATAGAAATCTTTTAATTAATTTTAATTAAAATGGAAAGCTTTTAAGAAATAATAATATTAAAATGGAATTTTAATTAATGGAAAAGCTTAATTAATTTTAATTAAAATGGAAAGCTTTTAACACCAACATCCGGGCAAGAATTGAAAATAGAATATAATTACAATCTTCCATAATCAAATAGAATACGCAGAAAAGCGCTATGTTTCTTAATTATCTTCTCAAGGTAGACAAAATGTTCGCCGAAGTTTTACTTCACTCAGGTTGATGAAATTCAACGGGCAGTTGTTACACAACATATTGCGTAGTGACGTGAACTGCGTAATCTGCTTACGAGCAACTCTTCCAGATGGTATTTTTCCATTATAGAATTTCGAGGTACAGAGCGGACTTGACAGCGAAAAATGCAAGAACTTTCGCGGCGCCCCTGGTAATGTGTCACGGCGCACCAGGACGCCGCGGCACCCAGTTTGGGAACCGCTGATTTACACTATAAAGTTGGCAATGCAATGGAAAAGTGATATTGCTCTTCACTCATCAACAGTCACTTTGCTTGTGATACAATTCAAGAACAAATGTCTTTCATCTATTGTTTTTTGTGAACTTTAGTTACCTCTTGTTAACGACTGCCCGTTTCGCTCTCAGGCTGCTACGACGAGCGCAGAGTGAGATCACTATCTTTTTTTGTCTTTTAGCTATATGTGTCCATATTTTAGCAGTCGTGTGTATAAATTTGCTAATAACTTTCGATCTACGGCCAACAGTCAACTTAATTTTGTGAAAAATAACTTGAATTATTTTTAGGGAAATTCATAAAATCTTGATATTGTTGGGTCATCGTGGACAAAGTTGTACTTGAGAAAAAATTGCTCGGGCAATTATTGCCCTGCTTGGGACGAATAGGGTTAAAGCCACAACATCAGCAAGCTCAGCGAAAATTGTTACGTCGCAAGAAAAGCGACGAGAATCAAACGACTGTAAAAGCAACGTATATACGTCATTTGTCTGGGCGTTTCCAATTTGCTCTTTCTGCAGCTATCTTTTGCAGCTCAACAAACGGTGGTCAAAAATTAGAGATATTCAGTTATACAGAAAAATTTGGATTATTTATGTTGACAATACTTGCAGCAGCAAAAAATCTTGCTATAAAACTAAAACTTCAAGACATTTATGAAGCAACTAAATCACTTTACAAAATTTTTTGCTGCTGCAAGCAGTCTCGAGCGCTGCAGCTACAGCCCGTCCTATGTACCATTATGATACAGTAGACGCAGCTTAATATGACCACCTTTGGACCAGACCATTTTGGTCATAATATCTGAATGGTCACAAAAACCGAAGCCGCCATAACAGCTCCTAAATCGACGCCGTAAGCCACAAGAAGTCCAAATACCGTCAAATTCATCGTTTACCCGAAGTAACAGTGTGACGTTGGCAGTAAAACAAAGTACAGTACTGTAACACTACAAGTGACGGTAAAATATTGTACAGTGTGTAACAATATGTTGGAAAGGCGAAGTTATAAGTGCGTGGCGGGAAAAAATACTGTACTGTAACAAGAAAGATGGAGAAAATGTTGATCATATCATCCGAAATTTGATCATATTAAACGGAGAATTTTAAATGGAGAAATTCCGGACCGTACCAAATTGGTCATAATGAGCGGCTGGTCATATTATCCGTGGTCATAATAAGCGGCGCCTACTGTATTGTCAAATAGAAGCCCTATGTTGCATGTTTACTTAGTTTATTGTTAGCAATGTAGGAAAATTCGTCTTTTCGGGAACATAAACTGGTGCATTAGTAAATAAGGTATGAACTATGATATTTTGACATTATGAAAAATTCGAAACAAAACAGATCGTGGTGGGGCTGCAGCCATGCAGCCCATAAGCACGAGCCGCCAATGAGCAGCAGGCTTTCTGACAAATAATGAAAAAGCTATGACAGCAAAGCAAAACACTAGTTTGTTTTGCGCTTGTACGTGGCCTCAAACCAAATAAAAGAATTGGACTTTAATTTCATTCCCAAAACATTTTTTGCAAGTTGTAAGTGAACCAACAAAATTGTTCCTGGGAATAGATTATGGTCCCTCCCCATGTCTTAAACATTTTCCATACGCTTGGGTAGTATCAAAGATTTTTAGCTCAAGCATATCTAAATATTTAATTAACCTATTGCTGCTAGGAAATCGAAAAATCACGATTTAACAAATCCAAATTGGTTTGTTAAATCATAGTTCGACATAGTTCACCCTGCTACAAAAACAAGCTAAAAAGCAAATGCATTTCGACTTTTGAACATTTAGATTTGATGGATTATTCTACGTTCGATTAATCAAAATGTCAAAATTATATCGACGAGAGTGAACCATGAAGACAATGCACAATTTTGAAGGTATATTTGGCAGAATGGTTTTGAAATATTTGTCATCCTCGTGGAGCTTGAAACAATTTTTCCATTGCCCATGCAATAAGAGAAAAAATTACCGAAGAGTAATCTTCCACAAATGCTGGTTTAGTTCCTTTTTGACGTCAAGATAGCGAGCAGCATGCTTTTGTGGATCTGCATGGCAAATATACAGCCTACAGTATTTATTCTTGTTTGTTTATTAAACAGGGGTTCAAGACTATTTTATTGCTTGCCATCACAAGAAGTTAACATTATGCTCCCTTAATACAAAACAGGTTTGTAGTGGTGAGAGAAAGTGTGGAAACGGCGTTTCCACACTGCTTCACACTCACCTCACTGGAAGATGTACAGCCTATCTCTACTTCGTGCGTTCCAATGCTAATAGAGCGTTTTCGCACTTCCTTTTTTTTAGCACTATACGCATCTGATTACAAACAGTTAGTGTGCCTGATTTTGTGGTTAATCATAACGATATTCAAAGAATCATCAAGCAAAAGCAGATAACAATTCGGTTTGTTTATCATAGGTCTAAATCAGGGCTTTCCAAACTTTTTCAGTTTGCAGCTCACTTTTGCTAACGTGAATGTACTAAGACACTACTAAGGGCTCTTTTTCAACGCATTAAAATCCTAAATTTTTTGAGATTTACAATACAGTCAAACCTAGGTTTTCAAACGTTTTCGAACTCAAACAACTCGGTTTTCGAACGGAAATTGCGGGCTGGAAATCCCTCTGTTTTCGAACAAAGTTTCGGTTCTCAAACATGGCATCCTAAAGACATTAAATTTGTTGAAGTTGTTAGTGGGGTATTGGCTTTTGGTTAAATCAAAAATCGCTTTCCTCAGTCAAGATATGCGGTTTTTAATAAAAATTGATTTTTGACTTCACGAACCCCCTTTTAACACTCACCCCGCAGTGGTAATTAATCGTGCCAAGTTTGATGCTCGCACTTTCAGTAACTTTTTGGAGAAGCTAAAATACAGACAGACACAAAATTGCGCTTTGTAATATAGATTGGATGTAACATATTTTCTGATGTTGTGCCAGTGATACTGAGCCTGCCTTCCCACATGTCAAATTTGGAACATGTTTAGATCAATGGTTCTCAGCCCCCGGTCTGCGAACCGGTAACAGTCAGCACAAAATTTTTGCTTATTTTCAAAACAACTTATTTTTAGTTGTACGCCTTAGTCACCAAAGGGATTTCACGTTTCATCGAAACATGGCTTTTATAGCAAAATAATATTGTAATGAAGTAAAATTTGGCTATCTCGGTTTTGTTTAAGCAGTTCAATTATACAAAACGTAAATTTACTTTCAGACAGATCTCTGCTTCAGGTGATTGAGCATTTTTCTGCCCCAATATAATTATGTCATCATAAATTTGCGGCTAGCCGAGAAGGAATTTTGTAATTAATGCGAAATAACTTCAACCAGTTAACATCTAATTGTATAAAATTATTCTAACCAGTTAAGTTCCTGAGAAAACGTCTGTGACAAAAGCCGTTAATTTTTGAGAAGCTGTAGTGGTAAGCATGCTCACCAAGCGAATACATTTGGCCATTTGAAGGAGCTTAATACATCTCTGCAGAGGTTTGGCATAAATATGTCTGCGCTGAGAAACAAGACAAGTGCGTTCACAAAAAGTGGGCCCTTATTTGGAAAAGTTTTTTGCAAAAGTAAAAAACAAAAATGTTTCAAACTATAGTCAACTTTTTGAAAAGTGCTGTTGTTTAAGCATGATATTTGTCGATCCTTAGGTATGAAAATGTTGAGAACCACTTCTTTATACAATTTGTTTTATTAATGTATTGTCGTTCAGAAGTGGGTTTGCGTCTGGCAATCAACGCAAGATGTAGTGATAGACTTTGTTATAAGTACGCCTGAGTGATCGGATGCGCCCGACGAATAATCAAAAATTTAACCCTCTGTCTACCATGGGGTCCAATGGACCCCAAAATAAAATATGATCTTTCATTACTAAGAACACATAGCAAACACGACCTCCATATTACCTAATTTTCCTAAGTTTAGTTGATCTTCAACGAGGTAGAGTATCACAAATCTGAGATAAACCGATATGGCATAAAAAATAAAAACAGCATCGTATACCATGGGGTCCATTGGACCCCAAGGTAATAAGTAACCTGCATTGTTTAGTTTAAACTGGTTGAGCTTTTTTTGATACAGACATTTTGTTTTGAAACAACTAATCTGATGTTTGGTACCACAAATAAAACAATATTAGTTTGCATAAATATTGTTTATGATCGCAAATGGCAATCAGGTTGGAAAACAAACCACTCAAAAGAGTGAGTGGCTAGCTGCTTAGGAAGATAATGAGATTCTACAGTGCTGTTCATATTTCAGAAGCCACCCTGCGAAATTTGTCGATATTCTTGTTCCAAGCCATATTTATTCATTTATATGAACTGTGTATCTACATGTTATATATTTTCGTGAAGGGTATGTTGCAGGTAATTTAATAACAGCAATAATTTTTTTCTGAAATTTTTTTGAAAGCCAAGATGCATCTCATAATGTAACGTCATACCGAAAACTGATTTTATCATTAGTAACAAAACAGCATAACAATATTATTGTGAATAGCAATAAATGGATAACGATAATTTTTTGGCAATGAAATACGTTAAAGTCATTTGACACTTAGTTTGTGATTTTTTTAGTGATTCCATCACGCTGCTCTATTTATGACGTCATAATTTATACCATATTTTGATTTTGCCAAAAAAATGTTTAAAAAATGCATTCTGTTGTAAAACTGGGATATGTAACAGCCTTGTCAAATTATTGGCACTCTTTATAAAGATTATGGGGCCCTAAAAAGGGCAGTTTGAATTCAGAAGAATTGGATTAATATTTTATTGGCCATCCGTGGTTATCGATGACTAGTTTGCAGCGGCGAGGAAGTGAATCAACAAGCTTTTTGAGTTCTTCGGGTGTAATTACTCGAAACCAAGCAGCAATAACTTGTTCGATAAGCTCTCTTCTAGTCTTAGGTTTGTTTTTACCGCCAATACAGCTAACTCGGTTCCACAAATTTTCAATTGGGTTTAAATCACGAGATTGGGCTGGCCAGTCCATTCGTTCAACTTTGTGGGTTCCACAGCAATGTTGCACTTTCTTAACACGATGGCATGGTGCATTATCGTTTTGAAATATCCAATCATTGTCAGAAAACAAAGAGCGTGCACTGGGTAGCATTTGTTTTCCCAGCAAATCAATGTATTTTGTTCCGTTCATTATTTCAGAGACTAGTTAGAGCCTGCCAATACCACTTGCAGCCATGCAACCCCATACCATTATCGACTGCGGATGCTTGGTGGTCGGTGAGATGCAATATGGTCGGTACTCTTCCTCAGGTCTTCTTCTCACATAATTATTTCCAGCATGGTTATTTAGGATAAATGTTGACTCATCGCTAAAGAGAACTTTCCTCCACTTCTCAACAGGCCATTTAACGTGAGAACGTGCCCACTCTAAATGATGTTTTCTCTGCTTTTCTGTCAACAGCGGCTTCTTTCTAGCTTTGCACCCTCGAAGACCATTTTCTAGCAGCCTTCTCCTCACTGTTGAAGCAGACAATTCAACTCCACTGCTCTCCTTCAACTCCCGGGACAACTTTTTCCAAGTCAGTTTTCTGTTTCTCAATGAAATCCTAATCAGAGTTCTGTCAGACCTGGTTACTGACTTTCGCTTTCTTCCTGATCGAGGCTGACATCTCGAATCTCCTGTCTCCATCCACCGCTTTAACATTCCTTGCACTCCTTTTCGAGATACCCCAGTCTTATTTGCGATGAATCTCTGTGATTTTCCTTCATTTTGAAGAAAAATGATAACTCCTCTTGTTTCTGCACTAATCTGTTTGAAGCCCATGATAATTGACTAAAATATAATGCTAAACCTACCTAAAATAACAAAAAATAATCTCTTATTATGATTTCACAAGTACGAAATCGTGGTGTGATCATGATGTGACCAGAGACATGACCCCAGGTTATTACAATGGAAAAAACACTTTTTAGGGCCCCATAATCTTTATAAAGAGTGCCAATAATTTGACAAGGCTGTTACATATCCCAGTTTTACAACAGAATACATTAAAAAAAATTTTTTTGGCAAAATCAAAATATGGTATAAATTATGACGTCATAAATAGAGCAGCGTGATGGAATCACTAAAAAAATCACAAACTAAGTGTCAAATGACTTTAACGTATTTCATTGCCAAAAAATTATCGTTATCCATTTATTGCTATTCACAATAATATTGTTATGCTGTTTTGTTACTAATGATAAAATCAGTTTTCGGTATGACGTTACATCATGAGATGCATCTTGGCTTTCAAAAAAATTTCAGAAAAAAATTATTGCTGTTATTAAATTACCTGCAACATACCCTTCACGAAAATATATAACATGTAGATACACAGTTCATATAAATGAATAAATATGGCTTGGAACAAGAATATCGACAAATTTCGCAGGGTGGCTTCTGAAATATGAACAGCACTGTAGAACTTCTGAAAGAGAGTGAAGATGATGAAAGATGGATGGAAGAAGATCAGATCGAATCGTGGGATGGCGACAGAGAAATCGATCATCTAAGTGTGGAAGAATTGTCTTCCTCTGATATCTCAGATATTGATGAAAATCAAGATAGTTCTACCATCTTTATATCCCGAAATAAGAAAGAAAATTGGTCAGCAACTCCCCATACAAATAGCATTGGCCGAACTGCTTTTTGTAACATATATCACGAGAGACCAGGCCCTTCACGCTTTGCAAAATCGCAATGCGATTCAATGCCTGATTCATTCAGATTATTTTTTAGACACAAGTTGCTGGAAAAAGTTTGTAACTGGACAAATGCTGAAGGATTACTTGTTTACAAATAACAAGTGGGTTGCTATAAATCAATCCGAATTTGACAAATTTTTGAGTGTAGTAGTTCTTATCGGTGTTTATAAATCAAACAACGAAGATGTTGCTCAACTTTGGATTAAAGAGATCGGCAGACCTATTTTCAATAAACTCATGAGCCGATATCGATATCAACAGATTCTACAAGTGCTTCGGTTTTATGACACTAATTCACTAAGAAAAAATATATCTGAAGACAAATTCCAGCCTATCAGAGATGTCTTTGAGCAATGGGACTTGAATTTGCGTGATGCCTACACTCCAGGTCCCCATATGACTGTTGATGAACGATTAGTTTGTTTCAGAGGAAGATGCTCATTTCGGCAGTATATTCCTTCAAAACCAGGAAAGTATGGAATAAAAATTTGAGCAATATGCGAAGCCAACGCATCTTATGCATAGAAGATGCAAGTTTAGACCCAAAAAAATCCTGCAGTTGAAAGAGAAGTAAACCAGGGAGCAAGAGTTGTCAAAGATTTGGTCAAAGAAATTGAACATTCTGGTAGGAATATAACTTGCGATAATTTTTTACTAGCATCACGCTCGCTCGAGATCTGCTGAAAAGAAACTTACTCTAGTTGGAATTATTCGGAAGAACAAACCAGAATTGCCTCCGCAATTCACATTTGCCAAAGGTCGTGACATTACTTCTACAATTTTTAGATTTCAGAATGATGCTATGATCGCATCGTATTGTCCCCAAAAAGACTGTGTGGTTAATACGCTTTGGCGATGCACTCACTTCCTGAAATAGCTTCAAATTCTGCTGAAAAGAAGTCTGAAGTAATCTTGTATTACAACAGCACCACAAGTGGAGTGAACATTTTGGATAGGATTTTGGACAATTCAAACGTACACCTGCAAGAGGATGACCAGAAGATGGCAAGTAGCCTTTTTTACAACATGATCAACGTTAGCACAATCAATGCTTACGTAGTATGGCAGCAATTGCATGATAAAAATAATCGGATTTTTAGCAAGAGAAGAAGGAGAAAGTTTTTGATTCGCTTGGAAAAAGAACTTGCTGGAATGTCAAGTGCTCTGTCAATGCAAAAAAGGCGTGCAATTCAACCTCAAAGCAATAGAAAAAGGACTGCTGCAACCGAAAACCCAGCAACAAACGCAAAGAAAGCCAGATGCTATTTTTATGAAAGAAGCAAAGATCGAAAATGCAGACAATCATGCAGCACCTGCAATAACAACATTTGTCAAAAACATTCGCAAGTTATTTACGTACAATGCAATCACCCATAGGCTAAAACTAATAGTGTCGGTAGTAAGCATTTGCAGTATTCTAAACGCTTTGTAACTGTGTGCATTGTTTTGCAGTATTGAAAAATTGTGCATTTTGGCTTTTTTGTAACCAACCATTGTGCTGACTAAATCGGCCTTGCTTTTATCTGTTAATATTAGTTATTTGAACTCCTGTGTTGTTGCATTTTTTTTACGAAAATGATGATTGGGAATAAGCAGTAACAAAACTTCATAAACATGCAAATCATTGCATAAACGCCGGGAAAAGTGCATAAGGTAATTACAGTGCATCATCTAATCTTTTGACTGGCTGTGTAACTGAATATATATGATAAGACCTAAATACCGCATTTTTTGTTTTTTTATTGTGTTTGTTATTTGTTTTTGTGTTTAAATTGTTTGTTTTTTACAGTTTTTAATGTTACTTGGTTGATTTGTGAAAAATGTTTACGGCCAAATGCTTTTTTGAGATCTGGGGTTCATTGGACCCCAATGGTACAATTTGCATGGAATTTTTTTGGTAGACAGAGGGTTAAACAGTTTTGATTTAACCGAAACCATAAAATTGTTAACAAACAAAAAATTGGTTCTCCATAAATTATAAAACTTACAACTATTTTCGTCAATAGCATCATCAGTTGTGATCACAGATCAAACGCTTACAAATAAACATTTCAATTGATCGTTCAACAAAATGCGAGACGAGAAAAAGAAATTTCCTCGTTGTGCCAATTAAAGACTTTATCATCGACAACATCAAACATTTAACCTAAAGGCATACTGGTTGTGAGTTCAGCTGTTTTTTTATTTTCACACCACCAAGTGTGGAAACAAAAAAGAATTTAGGCTGTACTAGAAAAATAGCGAGTTAAAATAAGAAACGATTAAAGCAAAAAATATTAAAATCTACAAACAGCAAATGGCTATAGCAACAAAAACTAAGACCAAGCAAGGCTGCACTGCTGGAAAATTTTCTTTTTAGCTGCGTGCAAAGTGAATAAAAAATTTTTTCTTGGTAGTTTGATAAACACATGGTAAAATAATTTAAATGTTAATCAAAGCAGTCACGAATAGGCAAAACGTTTTCAAACCTTTTTGAAAATATCATTATTTGCTTTTACTAATTACATTTGAATAAAAAAAGTTTTGTGAGTGCTTTGAAAAAAACTATATAAAAAGAGTTTCTCAATGACTTTTAAGCATTTCTTGAAATGCATTTTAAAACACAAATATAAAACTCACAATTTGTGGAAGCTTACGCTGCATATCAAATTGAAAATTAATGTAAGTCTATTAAAGTGAGTCAAATGATGCAATTGTAGTTACATGAATAATTAAGTAATAATCTTGTTCATCAGCTGTCAGAAACTACGTAGTTGAAAGAAACCCTCCAATTTTTTATCATTTTTGTTGAAGGAAGCACAGGAGCAATTGATATTTGCAGTACTCCTACATTCGTTTGTGAATACCGATCAATTACATCAGTTAGCCGTTAACTGTTTATACGCTGGTTACACGTTATAAAGGAGTGTTCTTTCTGTGCGTGAGCGCGTATATGCTATAACTCCTTCGTAACTACTGGGTGTACAAACATAAAACTTGGCACAATTGATTGCTGTTCTGAGCTGGGTGTCATTTAGGGGTTAGTGATGCTATAACAACGTCATACAAAAAGATAGATTTTTAAATCGGCATTTCGTTAAGGTGAAAAACGATTTTTAGCTGAAACGAAAGACAGCACCCAATTCATTAACACGCAACAACTGTACCTCTTTAGGGTGTAAGGTGACGTTATAACTGACGTCCTTTTTTTAAAGTTTATCGAAGCTTTGCTAAAAATCAATGTAGTTTGGGAAAAATTTGAATGCAAAACTTTACTTTTCAAAGTTTAACTCATAAACGCAAATTAAGCTATCATTTTTGGTTTATTAACAAGGTCAAACAGAGGGCATGGCACTATACCCCACCCCTTAAATACCCAAGTGGTAAATAATGTCAATCAATGATCAGGTGAAAACTCATTTCCTTATATCATGATAATATGGTAGCAAAATCACATTTTTTGCCGAGGAAATAGTTTGCAAAATAGCGTCAGACGTGCGTCAGGCGAGGAAAAGAGTTTGATGCTTCGCTAAAAAGCGTCCTATAACGCTATATTTAATTTTCTCTTTGTTTAAGTTCACTAAGTCATTTGAGAACGTCTATCTCTGGGTGAATTTTTTGTTTCACAAGACAGCCATGTAGAAAAAACGTTGAATGGTAAATGGAATAAACGTGAGATTAGGATCACAAACGGTGTAAGAAATCAGTATTTGCCAAAAGCTTGCCATAATTTTTAAACTTTCTCTTTCGGGATCGTTATATCTTTCAATTAGCGTCTAAGTTCTTTATTACCAAACTAATTTTATTTAAAATATGGCGCTTTTTTGAGATTAAAAACAACTTTCCCGTCCCCAAAACAAAATCGGAGCAAACGATATAGCAATGCAACTTTTAATTTTTTTTGAAACGACATTCATATTAAAAGGTTTATTACTAATTCCAACTCTTGGGTTTCAAAATGTCTTGTTGCATGAAAAATAAACTTTATACTCCAGCGCTGGACAGAATTGGTGCGTTGCATTTTAAAAATAGTTTGAAAGCAATGTTGAAAAAATAGTTTTTCTACCCATTTAGAGTTCTTGCTTCTAAAAAATTGCTTTGTGATTTTTGCGATTTGCTTTTTCTGCGGTGCTTTGTACAATAATCCAAAGAAATCATCATTGTTTTCGGTAACAGAAGTCAGTTCTGCTGCTGTCTGATTCAAGATTTCAGATGTGCTTAACCCTACGTTAGTACTCTCACAGTTTGTAACACTGTTAGTACCCTGGGGTGTTTGAACACCCCATTCTTAAAATTCATGTCTTCTTGCTTATCATTGCATGATGTTCATTCAGCTTCTTTTGTAAGTTTTTATAGTTACCAATGAGTAAAAAAATTTTCATTTACTGATACTGAAGAATGCTTTTGTATCACATCAGGTCAACCACAGAAAATAGTTAAATTTTGACTTGCATTATACCTTTACAAGAAAAAAAAAATAAAAATTATAAATTAAGCATGTTTATTTTCTTCATATCAACAAAAGTAATATTAATTAACAATTATTAATAAATATGAATTTGTCTCAAAAAGCAGAAGAGAGAAAACTAACGCCGAAATCCAGGAAACTAATGAATGGCCTGCTTAGTATCATGGGGTGACGTCACACCCCAAACCACAACAAATGTCTCTAATCTCCTACTGTGTAAGGTATGGGATTATGAAATTCTCAGTGATTTATCTTTTCACTTATTTAGGAAGGTACCTGGAAGGTAGTCCATGTCATTGTTGCCAACTCAAAATTATAACAAGAAAGTTGTTTGTGGGGTGCCGAAACACCCCAGGGTACTAACGTAGGGTTAACTTTTTCGCTCCCGCGATCATCAATTGGTGATCTCGTGTTTTCAGTGTTTTTCTCAAATTTTTTTCGCCGAGTTACAAAATTAATTTACTAAAAAATGGATTTGTGACTTTATTTTTCATCTGATTTTCATAAAATATTTTCAAAAGATCACGCTCATTTTGTCACGCAACGGATGATGTAAAATGTGTGTCCTAACTATTAGATTTTCTCACACAAAAAGAGTTAAAAAGACCAAGTACCTAGTTGCAGACGACAAAAATTGCCAAATTCTCAGCAAAAGTCCAACTACCTTAAAATCAAATTGAGATATCATGTCTTCCAGGAAAGCAAACCCTTTATCATTAACAATGAATAAAAACTACTGTTTTGTGGCATCATTTGACAAAATTTCAAGCAATAATGAAAATATTTATCTACTAAACTTTTTAAATTTTTTAGGGATCTCAAAATCCCCCAAACAAATTTGTATGATAAGTACAAAAGTAGATTTGTTGCGTAAAAATTATGATGTGTTGCTAAATACCGGTCTCATTTGAAAGCTTAGAAATATTGCTTTCCAGCAATATATAAATTTAAATAGTCTATATTAAGTGGTATATGATATTTACTAATCAAACATGAGTACCGTTAATCATATCAGTTCAAAACCCCTCAAAAATTTTCGACTTACCTTCACTAAATTATAATTTTTAGTAAAAATACATCCTTAAAAAGCAGAAAATAAATTGCACACATTTTACCACTAAAGTTGTCGTTTTCTAACAAGTTTCCAAGGACATAACAGCGAAAATACAAGCTTAAAAGCTGGCAGAAGTTTGGCTTCTTTAAATCAAAATTTGCTGTATCCCCCTTGTTTCTCAACAAATGAGAAGGGTGTAAAAAAACTTCTGTTTCATTGTTAGTGACAACATATTTTATTTAAACTTAATATTTTCTGAATCTTGAAGAAATTCCTTTTTCAAAAATACATAGTATTACATGGTTTAGGCTAACCTTTAGCGGATAATGATTGATCATACTTTAGGTACTTAGTTTAACTACCAAAATTTAGTACCGGTCAGTACCGGTCAAAGAAAAGATCACGAGCCTCAGAAAGTTGCAAATTAAAGAAAACCTAGGTTTTTAGATAAGTTTTGACTGATATACCTTGAAAGCTTATTTCCTTAGCATCATCTAGCAACCATTTCTAAAAAAATTGGTTGAAAATAAATGCTATAGTGATTTTTGAGGTAAGGGTAATACTTTAATTTCGACGACAACTCAGCACCTATTGAGAGTACTTTGCATAAAATTTGCATTTTCAAAAAATTTTTTTTATTTTTGAAATCTTCAAGAAATGGAGATTTCAACGATAAATACCACTTGATGTAGGAGTAAACAGGTGAGTAATGATTTACGAACAAACTTGGGGTATATAATTATGATTGATTACGACAAATTATGACAAGTTTTGCACTGCCACCTTGCGGACATTTTTTTCGCTCTTTACGCGGGCGCGAAAAAGTGTCTACTGCTGGCAATTGTATTGATAAAAAGTATTAATCAGCAACAACTTTCTAGATGAACTAAGCAAAAATGGAAATTAAATTTTATTGTGTAGAAAATAATTGAAGAAAAAACCTGACAAGTTGCAATATTTTTTAAAACCATTTAAAGTTCTGTATTTTAAAAACACGCAGCAAGCAAAAGGACAATCTTTTTCAGGTTTTTCAAACTTTTTCATCTAAAAAAATACGCATTAAGTGACAGCTTTTTCCAAACTCTTTGAAATCCTACAATTAAAAAAAATACCACGTAAGTAAAAAATTTTCCAATCGTTTTGAAAATCCGTATTTTGAAAATATACTCAACAAATGACAATCATTTCCCAAACATCTTGAAAAGTTTAGTTTGAAACAAATTTTTAGAGCATGATATAATGTTTTGTATCTAAAATTGAAACAACCCATAAGTTGCCCATAATTTAATTGCTACTGTATATTAGCTTGTTTCTATGGAAAACAACTTAAGATTAAAAAACTTTGGCCTTATTTTTTGTTGTTGGTCCCGGATCAAAATTCTGTTAACCCTTTAGTTACTGGGCATGTCGCGCATTTGTGGATCCAATAACCGTCTCTAAATGTCACGAATAAGTAAACTTGTGTAAAAAGAATAGCTTTCTATATGTATACTTATTGTGATTTGTTGTTTTATTTTGCGGTAATCGTTTTATTTTTAAATTTGAATTGTCTGAAGTCCTAAACTTGCTAAACTGTTTTCGAAAAAAGATCTTTTTTTCTTTCGCAGTTATTAATAGATTTGTATCTCACAGCCTCTTCTGACATCACAATGGTTGACTACGTAACCAAGTTCCAGTATATTCTGGTGATTCTTGTTTCTTCTCGAAGATTTTTCTTTTTTTTTATTACCGATTACGTAATTTATTAAGGCTGTTTTTCCTGTGTCACATGATGTTCTAGCAATTTCTAGATTATTTTCCAGTCGTGTATTTAAGTTGGCGAGATTTTTCATTCAGAGAGAAAGAGAGAGTGTAATTCAGAGAGAGATAGTAGAGTGTAGTAAAAAGGCGTTGTTCGGTGGTGATTGTTGCGACAGAAATCAAGCAATGATTTTGGTAGTTTTAGTTTTCGTTAGTCTTTGATATTTATATATTAAAGTGGTTTAGTTTCTGTATTTGACAAACGAATGAATTCAAAGTTTAAAGTAGTATGTGAATATATTAGTTCCGTTTTTGGTCAAAAGTGCGTAGGTTTAAGTAATTAAATGAGACAACATCCCTTACAAAACCCTACATGCGCACGTGAATATAATGATAACAAATTTTCTATTCTTGCCCGTGGCCGTACTTCTCTTCATGTTTCCACCCTTGAAGCCACGTACATCAAAACATCCAAACCAAATTTATGCAAACAAAAGGAATTCGTGTGTGGTCTAAAAATCACACATTAGTTTCCGCTCCTTCTATTGGTCGCTTCTTTTACCAATCACAATAGAGCTTTTTTCCTTTTTTCTTTTTTGTCAACTGTGTCTGTATATAACTGACTCACTTCCCCTTTTTATTCTATTTCGGACGGATTTTCTTGAAAAGTGTCAGACAAAAAGCTTCGAGAATGAATATTCTACTTTCTGCAAAAAGGAAGTTAAAAATTTAACACACAAAAAATCTTTCGTTAAAATGAAGCTGTCTGAAAAAAGCCAGCACACAACTGCTTGAAACTACTATTTAGAAACAATTACCAAAGTTTGAGAGAAAAATTAAAAACGTACTGTCAATGAAGTTGTTTTAGTTTTAGTAGGCCAATCATTTTCCTGCCTAGGATCTTTGACAGAAAACAAAAAGAAAAATACTAAAAGTGTTCTCAAAGAGTTATCAATTCTGAGTTTGCCATTTTTGTTGATCAAAACGGCAAACAACAGAATTAAAAAGATCAGGAATTATTTAATCAATAAAGCAAAAATAGAATCGATTCTAAATATATTCTTTTTCTTTTTGAGACAAATAATGTGACTTCAAAATTCTCATCTTTTTGGGGGGCTAAAGTCTTGGATGCCTCTAAATATGAAAAAGTGTGTAGGGTGGGGGAGTAAACTTTTTTCTTGGATTGCATCTTCTCCAGCACTTAATACTTTCCAACTGGCTCGCATTTAAAAATTTTGCTTAAAGGCTGTATATCTCCTTTTTAACATTTGTTGGCAATGGCAAATCTAGTAGCAATTCAATGAATTTGCTTTTGCTGTTTTTGTATTTACCTCTCTCCTTTATAGGAATGGAAGCGCAGCATGAAATGACCGTCCATTTTTACATCGTTAATTTAATCAATTCGAGGTTAGCGGAAAGAGATGCTTCAAGTTTGAACCAATTATAACGCTGGTTGGCCCACCATGTCAGACTGCCGTTAATCATGTTAGGCGAAGAGCTTAATATTCTTATCACAAAAAGCAAAGTATTGTTTGCTCGACGTTTGATTACTTATTGTTACATTTTCATTAAATTAGCAATCATTTTGATTGTATTAATCTTTTTTTTTTTATTAACTTAGATTTATAACTTTGTGTTTTAACAAAAAGTTTTTAGAAAACATATTTGCTCGTAAAAGACGTCATACGAAGACGGTAAGCTATCTGTGTTGTTGTTGTTGTGTCATGTTTATCACTCATCTTTCTTAAGATAGAAGAACGAGATGAAACAATTGTCCAGCTTCATACTACAAGCCTAATCAAAATTAACCTAGTTAGCTGGATCTATCCGTGACCTTTATTTCAGTTTTGTGAAATTGGAAACAGTCTATATGGAACACAAATCATAGTGACAGTATTCGTTTGTTCAAATCTCGAGATGGCTGAAGTGCTTTTTGTTAAAGAAAAGCTTGTTACATTAATTTTCCTGCTTGGTTGCCCTGCTTAGGCTACTGGTATTTCTTGAGAGGATCAGAATACAAAGATCTTTTTTGAGATCAATAACGTTTTCTCGCAATTAGGCGATAAAAATAAACAATTAAACCCATCAAAAAATGAAACTTTTATGGTCAAACGCAACGTTAACACCCCCGACCGCAGGATTATTAATAACAAGATCTCTTTTGATATGCACTATTAGAAAAAGAACGTTTCGTTGATGCGGTCATTTTAATTAATTCTTATTAAGACCAGAATGAGACTGTATTATGATATGTATTATATTGAAAGCTAATTTTTCTTCAAAAAAGCGACAGCACCTGACGCCCTGACTTATTAATTTGCAAAAAAATTTAATACTTTTAGAAATCAGAATGATATCCCAATAATGATTGATGGTAACAATCGTGTTTCCATTTTCTCGAAAAATGCATAGTGCAGAAATGCAGTTGAAAGGTTTTTCGAGAAAAATCAACAAGCTGCTTTCGAAAAAAATATTCCAATAAAACTTGAGCTTTATTGACGATACAAAGTGATCAAGCATTTAAGCGATTTTAAAGAATGCTGATTTCTTTTTTCTAGAACGCTTTAAAAAGTTTGTTTCATCAAAATATTAGGCGGCAATACATAAGTCATAACTCTGTCTGATAATATTTTAATGAAAACCCCAGCTTCCAGTAACTGCACTTGTTATCCAGTCATTTTGACAGAAAACGTAAATGGTGAAGCTTATTACTAAAATGCTTCCTGGTACAGGATAATGATACGAGTACATTACAGTACAAAGATTACAGTACAAATGCATACATCTATTTTTTTAGCAATGCAGTGGCAACTTCAAAAATTGTAATTACTGAATTGTAGGTTATCATCCACTTCAGCCATAACCTAACCTATTGTGATAATTGAACTGTAGCTGCTGGAATTCGGCTCACTTTTTCTTACCTTATGCTGGGAACGAGGAACATACGCACAATCTTCAGGTTATACAACAAGGGCTTCAGTCAGGGACTTAGTTGGCTAAAAACTTTACAAGGCGCTAACTTTGTGTCATATACATATTGCTAGCACTTACCGAATAAGAATACAACCAAACAACTAAAATAAATAGAAAATGTCTAAAAGTTGAGGGGAATATCCACTGAAAAGTTAAAAAGGACAACCCTCGTCCTACCCTGAAAATAGACCCATGCATACAATTACTAAAAAGACGTAAGTATTAGGCCTAGAGTATATACTAGCCCATTCTTGTAAATATACAAGTCATTTTAAGTTTAAGCCCCCATGTAGGCTACTTATTGAAATGAACGGACAAAAATTTTTGAAATTATTTGCTGTTTTGTAAATAAGCGCAATCTAATTTAACAGCAGAGAGGTCGGTATTAAGAACACATTCTGTTTACTTCCATACCTTTAAAAGGAAATTAATAGAAAGGATAAGTTGGTAGGTTTATGCCATAGTGGAAAAACACTTCTGGAGGAAAATATTTGCTTAAAAATTGGTTGTTCGGCCTACTGCGTAATTGAAAGCAAGACATTTGGTGAAAAAATGGTTTTTTCTTTCCTATGCCTGGATTAAGATGTATAGGTACAGCTAAGGAACTTGACGTCACAAATATCATTACCGAAGGAATCGTGCAAAGTCTTGGAACAATCCTATCACTAAAAACTCTACGTATTTATGTAATAGTAAAACGCCCACCCCTAACCTTTACTTTGTGCTCTATAATCATTGGAAATAATGGATAAAATAGACTATGTGAATGATACCGGTATTTATTCCATAGCAAATGGAACAGCCGTAATTAACATAGGTCTTCATTTTACCAACTTATTTTACGCATAAAATTTGTAAAACTTTTTATGCAGTTAAGGTTCAACTGGATGAGTTCCAAAAAACAGTTATAAATATAAAAGCGATTTTTTTTCAAAAAAGTTAATCATTTTAAAGCTTAACTTAATTTTCCACCTGTGCGGTAGACACTCATGCAGCTTCAAGTTGCATCACCAATGCGATTAAAATGCTCTTGAGCATAAATTTATTATCAAGACTGAGAGAACGCAGGATGTAACAAATTTGTTAAAGCTGTATCATAAAGCAAACAATACTGATGCAGCGTTATGAAATGAATGAATTGTAGAACAGACAAGATGTCTAAGATTTTTAAAACTTTTTAAAACTCTGTTAACAGAAATAACGTCAGCTTTGGGCCATCTACTGTGAACAGGAAGATTGTGATGCCTCGCAGCAACCTATGAACATGTTCGCTACAAATTCTTGAAGGCCAAACACTAAAACAATTTTTTCTGATTTTTCTCATGAAAAAAGTTCTTTTCCGTATCCCAAAATGTGCATTTAAATTGATGTACTTTTCAAAGCTGAATATTTCATTATATTTAGATCCACAAAGTTTTGACAGTCATCCATAATTTATCAAAAATTATGCAATGGTTTTACCTTTTCATTGTTTATTTTTGGGAATAATAATACACAATTAAAAAACTTGTATTTCAATTGTTCCCAACTGCTATAAACTTCGATCAGCGATCACCGTAATCATTCTTTATCACGATCATTTTTTCAAAATTTATCAAGGTCATTTTTTCCATTTTTCCATTTCTCCAACCTCTCCTTGTCTACTGCCATTGGCCCAGACAAAGTTGCCTATCCTATGCTAAAGCATCTTCCTTGCTCTGGCATGGACTTTCTTCTTCACATCTTCAATCTCTCCTGATCTTCGCATTTCTTTCCTTCCATCTGGAAGACATCTTCCATTATTCCCATACACAAGATGGGAAAGCTTCTCGGCTCTCCTACTTCCTTCCGGCATATTTCCTTCACCTCCTGCGTATCAAGGCTGTTTGAACGCATCATTCCATCCTGTCCACTCTTCTTTCTGGAGTCTAATTCCATTCTTTCTCCCCGCCAGGCCGGTTTTCGCCCTGGCCGGACTACTCTAGATCAAATTCTGTACCTTTCTCAGTCCATTTCGGATGGGTTTAACAAACCCAGGCCGAGCTCTTGGACAATTCTCACTACTATCGATTTCTCTAGAGCTTTTGGCTCTGTCTGGCATCCCGCTTTTTTCCATAAACTCATTTCAGCTGGCTTTCCTTTTTGCTTTGCTCGTTTGACTCAATCTTTCCTTTCTGATAGGCGCGCTTGTGTGGTTTTTCAAATTACTAAAGTCGTTCCTTTCGAGTCCGTCGAGGTGTTCCGCACGAATCCGTTCTTGGCGCTGTTCTTTTCTCTCTCTTCATCAATGATCTTCCGGCCTCTTTGCCTTCTTCCGTCAGCTGCTCTCTTTACGCTGACGATTTGGCCATTTGGTTCTCCTCTCTCTCGGTCCTCACAGCGATGGAGACCACACAAGGAGCTCTGTTTTGATTGGAGCGCTGGTCTGAGTACTGGGTCTTCCTCTCAATCCGAGAAAATGTGAGGCGTGCTTCTTTTCAGTGGATCCCCACCAGGCTAACCTCCACCCCAACCTCCTACTCGGCTCCCGCCTCCGTTTCAATCCCACTCTAACTTTTCTTGGGGTCACCTTCGACCGCACTATTTCATTTTCTAAACATGTATCTTCGCTGAAGGCCAAGTTCTTCCCACGTCTCAAGACCTTACGCTGTATCTCTGCTTCCTCATGGGGCCCATCTAAGGAGTCCCTCTCTCTTCTGTATAAATCTTTTCTTCGGCCTCTTCTCACTTGTGCTTCATCCGGATGGTTTCCTTTCCTAAGCGCTACCAATTCCATCAAATTGGAACGCCTCCACCGAGCGGCCAGTCGCGCCATCACCGGCTGCCTCTCATCCTCCCCTATCCCACTTCTTCTCTCCGAGGCTTCTTTACCTCCCCTACGAGTCACCCTGACTCATTTCACTCTTTTATCTTATGAGCGGGTCCTTCGTCTCCCAAACTCCTTTCCTATTTCAGATTTGGCCAGACTAGGAGTGAAACCAAGACTCTGCAGATCGTCCTGGAGAGCTCTTGTATCCACTCACCCGCTCATGTTTCTTTCTACTTGTTCTAGGGAGGCTCTTCTTGCGTGCCCTCCCTTTCCTCCTTGGAATCTGTCTTCGTTCACCGTGGAGTTTACCCATTCCACTCCATGCTCTCGCTCTGATCCTCCTCTCTCTCGCCAAGGTGCGGCTCTCGCCCACCTTGATTCTCTCCCGCCTCATGATCTGGTGCTTTGGACAGACGGCTCTGTTCCTTTTCCTTTTGGCAAGGGCGGCTCCGGCGTTCTTGCCAACTGCTCTCTCTGTGGCGCTGAGGCCACTCTTTCCTTTTCGGCAGGCCCAGTATGCTCAAGTTTTTCCGCTAAAACCTGCGCCATTCTGCACGCTCTTTGCTGGTCTCGGCAGCACCAACAAGACCACCATTTCTCTTCTCTTCTCCTATTATCTGGCTCTTGTTCTATCCTCACCTCCCTGTCCTCTCGTCCACCTTTCCTGTTATCTCAAACTCTGTGGCAGATCTGGCAGGAACTGTCTTCTCTCTCTTCCTGTTCTATCAGGCTACAATGGATCCCCGGACACTCGTTTCTCCCGGTGAACGACGCAGCTGATGAGCTGGCTAGACAGAGAGCGCTACTTGCGCCCTCCGCAATCCCTTGTAGTCTCTCTCCTCCTATCTCTCGTATCTACTCTTCTTTTTTCTCGGACTGGAGGCGTACTGTCTCATCGAAGTTCTTCGACACACAAGTCCCCTTAATTTCCCCCGAAGAACTTGCGCTCCCTCGTCATGCTCGCTGTGTACTCTCTCGTCTACGCTGCAATGGACACAGCCTTCTGTTAGGTTCTTATCTCTCTAGGATTGGCAGAATCGAGAATTCTTCCTTCAGCACCTGTGGACACTCGTCCCAGGACATCTCTCATCTCATTCTGCACTGTCCAGCTACGGACTGTTTACGCCGCTCACTCTTTGGCGACTCTCTGTCTCTCTACGACCTCTGGTTCAGACCCTGGGGAGTTGCCCAGCTTCTGGGGCTCCATGGTCTCCCGCCATGCCCCCATCCCTCGGAAGGGGTCGGGTAAACATCAACAACCATTTTTCCAAAGCGCAAATGAGCTTTTCTCTACCTATTTAAAATAAATTGTAATTTTATACAAAAGGCAAGAATTCACTTTAGAGCGAACAATGCACTTTGTTTTGATTTATCTGTCTGATCAATTCAGTTCCTTATGGTTGTTTTACAAATGCAAGCATCTTGTTACAGGACCATTTCACTGTCGTTACGGAATGATATTTATCTTGTCTTCGTTTTAATGTATTCAAAAAGTGTTATAAGTGCAAGGAATATAAAAGATTCTTGTAAATGCAGATATATTTTGCAACGATATAAAACCTGTATAGTTTTCGATACAACAATTCATCGCCGAAAACGTTTTTGTAGTTTCTGTTTTTGTTGGTGAGATTTTACCTATTACCTCTGGTCACATGAAAACCTTTAAAATTTAATATTGTACAATACTTTAATACTGTATTGGATTTTTTTCTGCAATTGAGCAGACTTGCTACAAACAAAAACAGCAACGTTTTCATGTGCGTGAACGACTATATGTTCATATGTGTACTAAACACACTACACAAAAAAATCAATTATCAATACAATGTAGTTGCTGCTCCAAGATAAATGTCGAACAATCTATCCGCAAAGTGAGCACAGCTTACCATTTTCATTTATCTAATATACTGTATGAAGCGCAATTCTGTTTGCCTGTGTGTCTTTTTAACTCCTATAAAACTGCTTGAGGTACAAGTATCAAACCTGGCACGATTGATCACCACACCACGGTAAGTGTAAGGCGGTCGATGACGTCACGACAACGTCATAATCAAAGATAATTTTTTAAAAATCGTATTTTTGGACCAAGGGACGTGGTTTTCGGTATAAACAAAAGCCAGTACCCGACTTATCAACTTCAACATATTTCACTTCTTTACAACGTCACTTGACCTCATAATTGACAATTAATTGTAAAATTTGTTTTCTTAATTTACTCAAAAAATATTGATGGTAGAAACGCGATTTAAAGCTTTTTTGGGAGATCTTAGCGAGGTGCTTTCGTTAAAAGAAACCTTGCAACAATTATTGACAATGCAACAACAGATGACTTTATTCAAGCATTTTTACCTTTCAAGTATGCTTTTCTTGCTTTTTGTCTGCGAGCTTCAACTTGCTCTACGATGTCATAATCCTGCCTGGCACGAACACAGTCGCTTGCTACCAGAGATCATCATGTGATGATTTTTTCAGAAATTGCAACACTTTTACAAAATCAGTTTTGTATTTGTGACCTCATTTCTCAACCGATTTTCAAACTTTTTAAAAAAATTAAGGGCATTTCAAGGCGATTCCGATAATGTACAACATTTACATTTACATTCACCATTAGTTTATATACTAAAAAAGTTAACTTTATGATCGATAATGTAACATTTCATTTTCCCAAAAATTTGGTAAGCTGAGTAAAAAGAGTTTAGTTTTGTGTATAAACGTAACGATAAGATCACTAACTCGGTGTCGTTTGAAAGCTGAAAGAATTTGTTTTCCAGTAATATGTTTTTGTAAGTAGTTAAGGGTAAGGATTAGTTCATAATGGCTGATTGAAATTGGTTGCCATAGGTCATGTTTCATTGTTAGTTGAACAATTTTCCTACTTGATCTCATAAATCTTCAATTTTTAGAAAAAATATGTTCTTTGGTAGATTTTCACTATTCTTTCTCAAAAGCATGCTTTTTTGGCATTAGCTGTGTGCATTTTCTAAAAGATTTATCTAAAAATGAAGTCTCTAAACATTTTAAAATGTAGCCGCCTACTCCAAACAAACAAACTGGTGATTTCCCTACAAATACATCAAAATCACATCATCTAAATGTTGAAGCCATTTCCTTTGCGATTGGGTGAGGCCGACGCAACCTTCTGATTTGATATTCTCAACCTCATCATTACTAATGGCTATTATTGTAATAATTTAGCTGCAGGTGCATCATTTCTGGTAACTTTGTTCTTTCCAGCTGCGTAAATGCCGAGACAGCAACATGTGCGCAGCCAAAGGCTTTAGGTCGCAAAAATAGGCATTCACCTACGAAAGAGTTGTTAAAACTGGTCCTAATATTAAATAGGATATTCCTGAAAATTTTTTGGTAAATTATTTTGGCGCCTTTTCTACTCATAACTTTCAAATTTGCTTTGATACATCGCATAAAATCGAACAAACAAAACTTTTGAATCGCTGGCTGTTCTAATGACGAGCAAGTTCAGTTTTTACGTATTAAGCCAAGTAACATGCATCCAGGAACTCCAAAAACTTTTGAAAAATAATGGCGGCTGTGCGCAAACCCGCAATGGTATTTTTTAAGGCTTAATCAATTTTCTTTAAAAAACGGTACTTTTGATTTTGGAACGCCAATTGGCTGCGTCAATAGCACATTAACTTTTTATTGCTGTTCTCACAAATGTCAATTTGGTGAAGCCGGCTAAACCGATATTCTTGTACTCAAAAATACTTATGATAGCGCTGCTATTTTCACAACTTAACTGCGTGTGTATAATTTCGGGTTAGCTTGCTTTTTGCCTGGCTGCGTTTATGCCAGAACCACGCAACATGCGCCCAAGCATAGGCGTTAGCTCATACAAATACCCAAACAGCTATCATAAAGGTGTAAGTAGTAAGCCTAATATTTGATAGCTTAATCCGTAAAATATATATCAAGTACTTTAGCGCCCTTTCACTATTTTGATATACTTTCAATCACAGCACTACCTCACTTAAAAGAATAAAAGTTTGTTGGATTTAAGGACGCTTATGGTGAAAATAGTGCAAATAAGACGTTGCCGCAGGTTCCAGAAACTTGGAGAGATGTAGTGGCTACGTGCAATCTCACGCAAATATTCTTTTATAAATTGCGTTTCAAATTCGATAGTTTTATTTCGGAACGAGATTTGGCTATGTGAAAAAGCACAAAATTTAATTACTGTTTTCACAGCTATTCATTGAGTGAAGCCGACTTGGCCGGCTGAACCGATATTGTTACACTCGATATTACTGATGGGGGCTCTGCCGGGCGACGCCGACAAAGCCAGCTAGTGTATATAGTGAGTCCTCCATACTTCGCTTTTTTATACTTCGTTATCCGGTAAATTCACAGTTAGGTGTTTGGTAATTATTACCCTCGATTCTATTTATGGTAAGAAAAATTCACAGATACGGTGTCTGCTTGTGTTTTGTTTATTCCGTACCGTATCTGCTACAGCTGGTCCTTCCCCATCTGCTTCCGACAGTGCAGAAGACGACGTGTTTGAGGGTTTTGAGCCTCCCGTCTCACTCTCATCTTCGTCCGCCCGCTCAGCGGAAGATGAGTGAGGACTGAATTTCTTACTGTCACTTAGTTTCGGGAGGGACATCATTTAGTCAAAAACGTGGCGAGTGAAAGATAAATTAAAACATCTTTTGTTTATTTCTTTTCCGCAGTACTTTACATTTTTTTATAAGACTATTTCTATGTCTGTAGGGGTAACTTTCGACGTGCTGAAACACATCCCTCTAATTACATGTTGAAATGGGTTCGGTATACGGTAATTTCGATTTGTGGTAAGGTTTTCAAGAACGCATATTCATGTTATAACGAGGACTTACTGTATACATACTCAATCTTCAAACGGCTGATGTTTCTGCCTTTATGTTTTTTATATTATTTGTTACGTCAAAATATCAAATAATAAGGAAAAGTGGAAGAATAAACTCACAAAACAGAAAGTTCACATGAACATCGCAAACATCACAGTAAATCTACTTGAACACTTAATTCTATGAACAGCCCAGAAAATGATCAAGCCAACCTGTTTAAAATCGGCTCGGTCACGTATGTCAAATCGTCAAAATTCTTGAATTAAATGAAGTTTGACATTTCTTGCATTTGATTATACATTTTTCTGCTTCTCTTTTTTTGTTAAGGGTTTCACAATGGGGTCATTCAGCTATCACATTATCACATTGATGCAAAGGAACATGCGTCTCAAGCAATCTCCTACCACATTTACATTGACAACAACGGAGGTTGTATTTGCATGTTAATGTATTATCAGTACAATACTAAATAGATTTATGGCAACATTTTAAATATGCTTGTATAAATGTGTCAATTTCAAAAAATTCTTTACCAGAGTCAGGCGTCATAAAAATACTGTTTTCTGAGGTGAAGTTGTTCTGGTTATCTATGCTGCGGGTTTTGTAAAGAGGGGAATTATGATCGGAGTTTGAGTTTGGGAGCTGTCTTTTATTTGACGCGCGTTTTTGTCTTATTGTCATCTCTTCGTCGTCTTCAAGGATTTTATTTGCCCGATTGGTGTCTTGTCGTCGCTGTGACGATGACGCAATTGTCTTGTAACTTCTCTTGTTCTGTTCGCTTTGATGTGATGAATCTTTCACTTTTGATTCCGATTTTGCTTTGCCTGTTGTAGTTCTTGGTGAGTTTTAAGCTTGCTTACAAGTTTAAAATGTTTAAGTAGTTGCTTTCTTTTGCAGTTCTTTTCGTTATGATCCGTTGCAGCACAGCAATCACAAGTTTGCTTTTGTCCATTGTAATGAACCAAGGCTTACAAATTGATACCTGGCTTTATTCAACCAATAAAGCACTTATCACAGTTAGCAAAACCGTATAAAAATAGTCGTAAAATAAAACGTTATAAGGAAACAAAAATATAGCTCATCAAACTAAGATTCGTTAATACAGTTAATTAGCTAATTGTCATTGCATTACAGCTATGGTTAAACTATAGCAAGCTAATTGCTTGCACAACGCTGACAACACAACTGAAAACAATGCAACTGATTGCAAAGCTCAAAGGCACAAGAAAACTACGCATTGGCAAATTAGGCACGCAAATTGTTGTACTGCAGTACCAACATTTACTACATCCTTCATAATTGACTGGAAATTTATACTTTCGAAAGTACAAAAAACTCGGGATGGGATTGTTTTCTAGGTTTTCTTTGCTCTACAATTTCATTAAAATTATGCGGTACTTTTTTTCAAAATCTTAAAATGCATAGCCTTATAAATAAATTAAACACTTTTTCATAGTTTTTTTCTCAGCAGCATAGCAGCCTCAAAAATTCAAATAGCAAGACCTTAATTTATTCAGGCTGCAGTGAATTCTAACTCTTTGTGCTAATGAAGTAGGCTACTATGTCAATAATGTTGGGCCCAACTTGATAAAGCTAATTCTATTAACTACTTATATTCGAATAAGTAATAATGATTATTTTAAAGTCCAGATACATATATTAAAAAACTTAACCAAACAGTTTTTAGATCAAATGTATAAACCTCACATTCCCTACATCTCCGTTGGCATCTCGATCACTACAATCGGTTTTATTGGAAACTTGGTGGCAATATTTGTAATCGTCGTTTTGAAGGAATATCAAAAATCTGTTACTCATTGGTAATCGACTCACGAATATTGTTTTAAAGTGTTTTACTTTGTGTGCAGATGTAGACCTACACCTCGCATGACTACATTCATCCAAATTGCCAGCTCACTTTGTGGAGTAGCATTGCAAAAGAGGTTGAAGTCTGCCAAGATTAATACTATTTTATCAATTTACACTCAAGTAACTTGTCTACAAAAAGTTGTTCTCCTTTGATTAGGGATAGCTAAAAACTATTTTTAGAAATTTTTGCGCGATTACTTTTGTGGCACCACAGATTTCACAACATCTGGTGATGCTAATGCATTTATATTCGATAACGAACTCCCCTTTCGATTGCTTCTGCTAAACTTTCACAAACAGCATGTTACATTTGATTTTTATTCCCATATTTCGTGTTTCCTACAAAAATGTTTCCTCAGTCAAATAAACTGCATTTCGGTAGCCTCTTAAGCAGTGTTAGAAACGAATTGCTTGAAGTCGAGCAGATGTTTCGCAATTAATAAAACCAAACTATCGGGCATAAACCAAGGATTTTACATGATACAATAATGATGATTACATTTATTGAAAGATAAAGAAACAGCAATCTAAAATTAGTAAAATCTACAACCGCTTATCCTTCAACCTAAAGTAGTGACGCAAGAGAAGTCCTAGAGTATGTACGCCAGATATGCACCGTTCAGCTGGAGGTAGTTGTGAGAGTGACGTGCAATGTTGTTAACACGCTCACACGCTTCCTCAAGCTTTGCCTTGATCTTCAAAGTTCTTGACCAAAATAAAAATCTGACCCTTGTTTAAAAATGTGTTGAAGCTGAACTTTTATCTGTACCTTGTTTGAACAATCTTGAAATACTTGGTTTTCTAATATATCTTCACACATGAAAGATCCCCTGGTCCATCGACCAAGGCGTGATTAGACTATTTTTCGTTTAATATATAAAAGTGTTGGATATTTTCCTGGCACAATATGAAAAGAATAAAATCATTAGGAAAGATTATACAAACAAGCTCTTTGTTTCAACACTTGTGAAACACGCTGTAGCTCGAGTCGTTTCACGCGTTAATGTTGCCGAGTCATTTCATGCCAACGAATAAAGTCGAACCGTTATTTGCAACGACTCGAGTCTTTTTAACTTCAATTACAGTATTAAATTTCCCGTAAATTTTTAATAATTGAAGTTATGGCATGAGATATTGCAAAAATGTATTTCTATCGCAATGAGCACACCAAATCGGGAATATTGCTATTAAGTATTTTTTCAGGGAAGTAAATACGCAAAAAAAGCGAGGGTTTAAAGTGGCAACTGATAGATCACAGCCAAAGCCTTATCATATTAAGCCATTCTTACCGAAACATCTATGGTCTTCTACCATGACTACTTGTTATTATACCTTACACAAAGCTTTTGTTGTGGAAGCGCTTGTGAAATACAACATGCAGTACCGAACAAAAAACCGGAAACTAATTGTTCTCATTCAACTAAATCATCATTTTACCTGCAAAAGAGCATCTTGCTGAACTACTTATCTATACAAAAACCTCATTGAATTGTTCTAATTTTTCTTAGGTTTCACATCATTGAACTTAGAAATGAATATAACTAAAATCATTCCTGTTAAATTTATAATTTTTGTAATTTTTACCGCAACTTAAAACAACATATTTTTAAAGATTTCGGTGAAGGACTACTCTTCAGAGTAAAAGTGGTTCATAGAAAAGGCTTCTCTGCAGTTTTTTGCTTCTTTAATTATTTCTGACAATTTCCCTTAAGGGCACACACCGGCCTAAAATTTTAATTTTTATGGATTTCTTGTTTTTAGTTGATCTTTGACTGAAATTTATGGTAAATTTCAAATCTTCTATCAGTTTTTAAGCACCTTATTTCCTTTTAGTAAAAATTATATTTACTGCAACCCTCTCCGAGAATTTTTTTTTATTTTCAGGAAATATCAAAAAGCATTTTTAACATCTAATTTTCTTCCAATTAGTTTAAATTGTTTAAAAAAATAGCGCCATTTATTGGTTATTTTGGTAGAACTGCATTGAGAAACTAGTTTCCAGTTGTAAATATTAAAATTATCAGGCTTTACTAAAGAGATGTGTTGCGGGCTTGACACAAAACCAAAATGAATCATTTAATGCAACCATATGGAAAAGATGCTCCAAAGAAAGAAATTTTGGCACTGCTGTAGTCCAACGTGCTCAGAGATTGGCTATCTTGTCCTGGAATATGGGTTGCCAAGGACTAGTACGGGTGCTTTTAAAACTGAGCACTGAGCCCAACACTTTTACAAAGACTGCAATCCTCGCAAAAGACAAATGCATATTGTCTGATGCAGCACGTTCTGGGCCCCTCAAAAAAAGGTTGAGCACCACTCAGAAATCTGCTTCTGGAGACCATGTGCCAGGAGGTCATTAAATACAGTTAATATGTAAATGGAAGTGAATATTTTTAAAATAATAGAAGCTGTGAATATTTTAGTAAGTTTTTTCAATAATGCTCATTTCAGTTGTTCAATTAATTTACAAATTTTAAAGTTATTCGAGTACTTTTAATGGTATTTTTATATTGAAACTTTGAAGGCGATTTTCTCAAAATGGTGATTTTTGGTACTAAAATTGCTACTATTCAAAAAGTATTGATCAGATTAGGCTAAAAATTTTCAGGAAATGTTGTACAGATGTCAAACTATAAATTATTGGAGCATTTTTTGAAAATTTTCTGTTTCAGTGATTTTATAAGGAAAAGAATAGTCAAAATTTTAATTTTGAAAGTTGCACCCTTAAATTATTTAATAATTTTTTAATTAAAGATTATAAAAAGAAAAGTCTCCATTATTTTTTGTACATAGAGTGTGTCTTGATCCACATTAACTTTGAGCAATTTATTATTTGTGGTTTTGTACTTTTAAGATTTTTTGTAAAACTGTTGAATAATTTTTTGGTGTAATTGCTGGCATAAAATTTTTTTGTCAGATCTTCATAGAAAAAATGGTTTGTATGATTGGATTTGTTTTTTCATTTCCTTTCTGGAAATATATAGTTTTTAGGGGCTTACGTTTTTACCTAAGCACCTATGTTAACTTGTACCCCATGTACTCGAAATTTTGTGTCGATGTGTGCCCGTAAAGAGAGGCAGCAGACAAAAAGCTTTGGAAATAAATTCCTTTAGGCAATTTTTAAAATTCGCGACAACTTTTCAAGCATTAATTGTTCATAAAAAACACATTGCAACATACACTGTAGAATAAAATCTGACTAGTACATTAAGGGGATTACTTCACTCTAGCCAGTAGATTATCTTAAGGCTGCAAAATTCAATATAACCACCTAGTGCCTAAACATATACAACTGTTGAATAAACTGAAGCTAGTGCGGGCTTATTATGCTTAAAGTTACATGATTACCTTAAGTGCAAAACTCCAAATTTCACAAAAAATTCTCAATTTTATCTTTTTTCACTTGAATTAGTTCGGTCAAAGCTTGCGAGATGCTGTTTACAGGTTAATGTAGTTGTTGGGTAAAAGGCAATTTGTAAAAAAAGATACGAACCACAACACATAGAAACAAATATCTTGAAATTTCTGTTTGATGAAGAATGTTTTCATTGAGACTTTTAATGCGCTTTGGCTTATAGGAATGCGATTTTTAAAACCTTTATATTCTAGAGCAATGTTTTGCAACCTTTTTTAAAGCCACCCAAATTAAAAAAAATTGATTCTTTATCACAAGAAAAATGGGGGCTGTCAAGTTTTTACGTCGTGACACTTTTCGTTAATGCAATTATCTTTAAGTTGTAGAACAAAATTTGACCGAGGCTAAACTTTTGAAAAGTTTTTGATGCTTTACGGCAAGGGAGCCAAAAAGTCGATCATGATTTACTAGTCAATGGCCAAGTTTCATTCGGATGAGTGCACCTTACTTTGTGTTGACTTAACAAGATTAAAAAATGGTTTATCAGTTGATATTCCTTACAGTTAAGAAAAACTGTCATTAGCTTGAAAAATTCAAAAAGCACTTAAGTAGATGCAAGGTGTAAAAACAAAATATCTGCTATACACAAACTGCTGAAGCATATTATGATGTACGAGTATCAAATACATACTTATCCTGATCAGAGAGTGTCAAGGGCATCTGAGACTTTCCATAAGGTCATTTCAACTCGACCTTGCGAGGTCAGAAACCGCAACACCACGTTGTCGATTACCAATTGGTGCAAAATCAAACACTCAGCCTCGCAACTTTTCTTTTTTTCTGAGGAATCTCTGCTATTCCTGCCACTCGCCCTGACTCATTATATCTTGTCCTCATATAAACGGGATTTTTTTGCCTCCACTTTTCCTATTTGAGGACTGTCTGCTCAAATTGAAATCATCGCTGATTAAGAATTTCTGGTGAGACTTTTTGACCCCCCACATTATCCTTCCTCCAGCAAAAAATTCTACTTGCTTACTTCTTTTAGCTTTTCTACAATTCCATTTTTTTCAGCATGGAACTTACTTTCTTTATCCCTTTTTGCAATGGATTTAATTTTTAACCGATTCTTCTGGATTTGATTTTTCTTTTTCTCGTCAAAATGCTGTTCTTACTCTTTTTTAACTCTTCCAAATCACAATGTTGCTATTGGGGATGATGGCTTTGTTCTTTCTCCTTTCAAATTAGGTAGATTTGGGATTTTTGCTCATTAAAACAGTAAGTTCACTCTTTATTGTTTAGCAGGTCTTTGATCCATTTTGGTTTATTTTGCCAATTCTCCACTGGTCGGCAGCACCAACAAGGCTGCCAATTCTTTCCTCATTTTTTCAGACTCTTGATTGGTTCCTTTTTACCGCCATTTCTTCTCGCACTATTTGGAATATCTGGCAGGAACTACTATCTACTCTTTTATTTTCCACTATAGTTAGGCTGCAATTCGTTAACGTCCACTCATTTCTTCGCAAAATCAACAAGGGTGATGTGCTGACTAGAAGGAGTGCTTTACTTTGGCCATTTACAGTTCCTTGCAGCTTTTCTCTTCTCATTTTTTTTTTTCTTTGACTAGATACGTATTGGTTTTTCAACATTTTTTGACCCAAAATATATCTTCATTCTCAGCTGAAGAACTTGCTCTTCCTTGACATTTTCCCGGTGTCCTCTCTAGTTTTCGTTGTAAAGAACACAGTCTTTTTTTTGGCTGCTTAACTCACTAGAATTGGTGGAATGAAAACCCTTCTTGCAGCGTCTGCGGTCGCCGACTCAGGACAATTTTCATCTCACTTTGTTTTGTTCTGTTACGGACTTGTTAGGTCGCACTTTCTTCGGCAACTGATTCTCTTCATTCAACCTTTGATCTAAAGCGTTGTAAGTTGCTAAGGTCCTTGGGTTCTATAATCTTACTTCATTCCTCTTTCCCGAAGAAACTTTGAGCAACAAGAAAAACAGATTTTTAGTGGTTTAATTACCGACCGTTTGTAAGGCAATTGTAAATTCTTCTTAACAGAAAAAAGTCGGCCAAACCTTTCTAAAAAATGACATAACAAAAACTGTGACGCTCTAAATACCGTTTGTTTAGATTTTCAGGAAAATTTTGCATTTAAAGTTGCATGAAATAGGTTTGACTGCAATTTATTTTGATCGATTTTGTAGTAAGAACTATCAAAATTAATAGAATAAAAAATAAAATTATCAAAATTAAGTTTACATTACGAGAAGGCTGAAGCATGTGCCTTTCGGGAAGCTCCCAGTTTATTTTTTCTCAAAGCAATACAAAAGTGAACAGCAAAATTATGAAGCAGTATTTCTAGTTCCATCAAAGTCACGAATTAAATTTTTCACATTTTGTGAGAAGATCAAGAAAACTTTTCGGGAAATCATTCCTTTCCCTCTTAAAAAATTTATTAACATAGTATACGTTTCAAGGTATGTCCTTCAAATAGCAATTGCGGATTCTCTCTTTCTTTTGATGTTGCCGTTTAAATTGGTTGAAGAATATCACGGTCAATGGACATTTCCAGAGTGGTTTTGCAAAATGAACGAAACAATTCTATTTCTCAACTACTATTCATCCATCGTTCTTTTAACGGTATGTACATAAATAAGCTTAAATGTAACCAATAATAGTGCATAGTTAAGCTTAATTGCAAACAGCAAATGACTTGTATTATTGCGCAGGGGAGTAAATTTCTAGTTATTTATCCATAATTATTTTGAAGAGGAATAACAATTATACCCTCCAACGTTATTGTAAAAAAATTGAAAAATAGACGCTTGCATTAAGATACTGAGGTTGATGGTTGATTTTACTTTCCTCTTATATTTAAACTATAATGCTAGTGAAAAACAATGGTAAGTAGTAAGCTTTGATTGTTTATCTGTGTGTTTCTCCATCCTTATCCGCGGCTCTTCCTGAACCAAACATTTTTTGCAGCGCTACCTCTGAATGAAAGCAAAAAAGCGGCATGCACTTTATCTAAAGCCGTTTGTCTGGATTTATTTCTTTTGCTCTCTTATCTCTTTTTTTCTTTGCCCTCTTGTTTTTCTTCCACTTCTGATGAGCGGCAATATTCATCCAAATCCTGGCCCCATATTTCCCTACTCTACGCGCCTCGACAATGTGACCTAAAGGAGCAGATCAGTGCAATACTGTGCCTGATCCGATTGAGTACATTTAAGCCTTCTGTCAAACCCTCTATCTCTTCAGAATTGGCAGAATTCAGAGTCTTTCATGCAGTGTCTGTGATCATCCGACACAATATATCTTTCATCTCATTCTGTACTGCCCTCCTTCCTCCTTAGCATGAAGACGCACACATGAATGAAAAGCAAAGTTGTAGATTTTTATAGTTTTTTTGTTTACTGATCTCAGATTGTGTGTCAAAGCAAACTTAAATCTTGTCTTTTAACCTTCTTTGTGAGATAAACTTCAACAAATAAAAAATTCTCATTGTACGGGCACTAGGAAAAATTTGGTAAAATTAGAGATTTAAATTTTCAAAAAAGTGCACATTTGTACATTAAAATGCAGTTTTCCAAAAAATTGTTTGGAAGAAATCTTCAGCATTTTCATGATAGGATAGTGCATTTTATATAGTTTAATTTAATGTATGCAAATTTGCAATTACAAACATAATTGTGTTACTGCTCTTTGGTTGAAGCCAGAACAGTCGGTTAAATCTATTCTTTACTCTGACTTAAGTGACGGAGAGCTCTACCGGATTACTCCAAATGACCCAAGTAGTGATCAATAAAAGCTCATTAAATGATGAAAATACTTCTGTTTAAAATTTCCAAGATTTTTAAAGCACAGTTTTCGAAATTGAATTTAATTGACACCACAATTTTAATTCTCGGTATTATAGCTAATTCTGCGCATCTTTTTGTGACCTGGGACAGCAAATAATTTAATTTTTGATCAATGTAGTGCTGCAGCAACTGATTGCATAAAATGTTGAAAGTATCAAACAACAATTTTGATGATGAAGAAATTGTGATTAATACATCTTGTAATGCTAAAAATTCATAGTTTTTACGAAACGCCAAAAACAACTTAATACATATTTTACTATGCTATAAATCGCTGAACATGATGAAAGATATTTGTGAACAGCAGTTTAAAGGTTTTGTTATGATTTAAAAGTAGAATTGGACCATTCTCCACAGACTGAGAAGCTGACGCTCTAACCGCTACAACTTCATGCAACTTAATACTAACATTGATATTATTTCTACATTCATATTAACAATTCTACTTTGATATTATTTTGTTAAACACTGTTGATGAAAAGAGAATTTCTGAACGAATGCTACTATACGCAATTGAGCCGAATATCAACGTCTTTAAATCGCAAAGCATGATAGTACTCGGTAATTACGATTACCATCACACAAAAGCTGGCTATTCTCTGCTAGAAGGTAAAGTTTATAAAGGGTGCATTGCTCAGCAACATGATGTCTAGCTTGTTCTGTTGAGCCTCAGCAACATGTTACTGAGGCATTGAGTCCACACATGAACCTTGTTGTCCCAAAGCGACTGATATCTGTTCAAATTGATTTCGACGATCCCATAAGTTTGAAAGTGCATGGGTCGTCTGCCAGAGTCAAAAACATAACTATAATATATTTAGCAAATTGTGATTAATGGATTATTGTGCTTTGCAGATTATGAGTATAGATCGATACATTGCTATTTGCCACATGTTTTCACCCAAATTGCAAAAACTTCGGAAACGAATCAGTGCTTTTATCATTGGTCTTTCCGTTTGGGGAATATGTCTCTTGCTGTGCATACCAGTTATGTTGTACAGTTTGGTAGAAGGAACTTATCCTCGTTGTTATTGTTCGTAAGTTTAATAAGTCGAAATATGTTTAAAAAATTTACAAACCTGTAAAACTTCGTTTAGTTTATAATGCTTTCTGTTTTTCAAACTAACACGAAAATAGGTTAAAACAATATACCTTGTGAGTAGAAATATGATAGCCAGTAAAATAGTGAACAGAAATTTTTTTGAAATAAGAAAAAGAATAAGAAATAATCAACATAACCTAGTGGGTAGCATTTTAATTACAACTGATGATGCTTTAAATATAAAGCGAAACGTATTTAAATAAAAATGTCTACTAGTTTACTGGCTATCATATTTCTACTCAGATTAGTAAAGAAAGCTCATTTTTATGCTCCTAAGATATCTTGTGTTCTCTTCCTTGCATGTAGACAATTTTGATATGCTTTATTGGTTTTTACACAATTAGAAAACTTAATTAACGTTACAATTTACTAAAAGTTGTAGTTTTATAAATTCAATTACTGAAATAGTAAAATTTGTATTGACATCATCCCAATACCGATACAGATAGCAACTATGAATATTGCATTCTTGCTTTAGGATTGATAGGAGAATTGTGTCAAAAAACATGCTTGTTCACGTTCTTTACGAAAATTTTATTGTAAGTTATTTAAAAGGCATTTCATTGACATATTCGGCACATCTGAAGACAAAATTTTTCCCAAATATTGTTTATATCAATATGTTTGTTCAAGTGCATAAAATCATGTTTATAGGAATAAAAGTGTGTATAGAAAAGCATTTGTATATAAACCCGTAAAGAAACGGATGAAGGTAAAGACGATAAGATGTAAAATGCATAAGCTCTAAAAAGCGAGTTGGCTCCACGGATTTGGTGGCAAGATAATTTTTACCGACTTTGATTTTTTATGACAAGAGTGTGCATCTTTTTGCTGGGGGAGAACCAATTTTACAGTAGTGGAAAATCCTGTGCCAGTAAGGGTTTTTAAAGCAAACATTTGAGTAAGATTGTATTTGTATGTGGGGCTGACAAACATAACACCTATTTTTGGAGATTAACGTTTGACAATGACTCTTTTGCCAATTTCATTACAAAACGAATTGAAGACCTTTTTGGGCGTTCAACGTTTTCACACGGACATATTTTTAGACTTGAAGATCTGGTTTTGTTTGGGAGATCAGCTTAGGACCAGGGGTTCAAAAAGGTTGAATTTTAAAGATGTCAATCAAAAAATTCAATATATTTACGCAGGCTTCAATTTACATCTTTTTCTTATTTATTAAGTTACAAATTTTGTATTTGCGGGCCGCGGGTTGCAGACTCCAGCTCTATGACAACCAAAACGTCCACCAAAATTGTCCAAAATTGTCTATTAGTTTTAGGGTGGTTGGGAGCGAAAATCTGGGGCGAAGGCAAAGTATATCTGCTTTTTTTCGAGTAAATTAGCCAGTTGGAGCGTAATTTTCCATGTACGTGAAAGCCATAATACAGAGCTTTTGTTTTTAGATACGAGTTTACAAATGAATTCCCAAACGCAACACAAGATTGTATTGAAGATTATGACACTGAGATTGGTATTAAAGAATGCTTAAGCACAATCGCAATTTATGAACCTTACAATGGAATGCATGGATGCAGGTTCGTATATGCACCTTTTGCCAATAATTTCACTCAAAGGCGCAGCAAGCACAGAAGTGATGTTACATCTTTCTTCCTTGTGAGCAGATTGATCTCTAAACAAAGTTAAAACTATAGCCAACTCCCTTTAATCGGAGCCATTTTGTTCCAATCAATAATGTCCGATTAGCGAAGTTGTTACATTGGCGGGTTTACATTGTATCACAATGCAGGAATTCCGTTTATTGATAATTTGTGGCTAATGGCTAGGGTGTCCAATTAAAGGGGTCCGATTAACGGGAGTTGACTGTACAATACAATTTTGAAATTATCATATTGCTCTTCTGACAATTTATTATATTGCTCTTCCGGTAATCTCCAAAGAAATTTTCAAAGAAATTTTCAAAAAATTAAAGAATGTTACCAGTCAACCTCTTATCAAAAGTTGCGCTTCTAAATATATATCACAATCGCACCACTTTGGCTTGTTTATGGCCTTATACTAGCGCCAGAACCGTTTTCGGTGAATTTTTTTTCATTGCATAAGGGCTAATTTTTTTGCTTTGATTTTAACGCGTTTTCCCTACTTTAACCCGTTGGGCTGGCGAAGTAGCAGTATGCTAACATAAAACTTCGCTTTTTTAGGCAAAGTACAGTCCATGGCCAGCCGGCTATACAGAAAATAGAACGGAAATTGACAACAGAGAGTTGTTTTACAAACTAATTAGGTTTGACCGCACCTTGGAATATGATGAAACAAGAAAGTTTGGATAAACAAACAATGAAATAAATCACAGTAAATGCGTTCAAGAGCTCAACTTAGAGGAGCCAAGACAGGTGCTGGTCCAAAATATAAGCGGGGATCTGGTGGTAAAACTGTACTTCGACAACACAATTATTGTGTAAGAAACATAGGGTAGACAATTGCGGGAGGGGGGGGATATTTTAGAGAATGCACCACTTTTCATTGTGTAAAAGATGCAGAGCAACAAAGGGCCAAAAAAGAACTAACGAGAAATTTCATGCGCAGCGATAAACACTCTTTGTTTGGATTGCTATACCAGGCTCTAACTTAGCTCAATTTGGCCCAGGTTTTCTCAACAGTGGTTACTAGAGAGCTAAGCTTACAGCATTTGCGAGCTATTGTACAATTTATTGCTGCTCAAGTTCAGTGGCTAATACACTCTTCTTGGTCATCTTCACCTTTATTCAATCTAATATATAAAGCGCAATTCTGTGTGTCTGTTTGTTTTCACTCCTTTGAAAACTGCTAGAAGTAAAAGCATCAAACTTCTTACGATTGATCACCACCCCATGGTTAGTGTTATATGGAGGTTCGTGATGTCTTCATGATGACTCAATCAAAAATATATGTTTTAAAATTTGCATTGCTTGACAGAAGACAACCGCTTTTTGCTCTAACAAAAACCAGCTTCCGACTTGTTACATTACAAAAACTTTCATTTGCTTGTCTGAAATGACGTTACAATCAACGCTTCATTGCACGATATGTTTTTGTTCTTTCTCAAAAACTGCTTACCGAACAAACGCGATTAAACGCTGTTTCAAGAGATATTAACAAGATGCTTTCGATAGAAACAACTTTACAACAATTAAAGCGTATTTGACAATGCTACAAGCAATTCTTTATTTAAACACTTTAAGCCTTTTAAGCATTCTACTTTTCTTTTTCGCTTGCACGCTTAAAACTGGTCCCCAAACTTTTTTGTGTGTTGGCTCAGAAAACCAGTCAATCAAATTTTGCGGCACACAAGAGCCACGGCATTATTTCATTATTTGGGGATCACCACTTCTCCGGGAAACGATTTCCGGAAACCGTGTGATGTAGCCCGAAATGGTGCTGATCTCCCAAAACAAGGTCATTACTTCTCTCATATTCTGTTTCCTGTGTACGCTGCTGTTGTTTCCTGTGTGTGCTCTTTGTTTACATTTCGCGATAATTTAATTTTAAATATAAAACAGCACAACCATATTCAGTTGTTGCGATCAGATGCTAGAATTTGCATTAGACTTATTTAATGATGCATTTAGCTGCTTTCGCTACTTGCAAAAGCATTATGGAATAACTTATTGGTAAACAAGAACAACAAGTGTTGTTTTAATAATGGTGAAATCAGTTGTATTGTGGTTGTGTGTGATATGTACCAGCTGCTGCTGATTTCTGTTTGAAGACTATTAACACAGCTAACTTGATTACCATCCAAAAAGATAAAAAAAGCAATTTAGATTGTAACTTTTAAGTGTACTGAAGTAGGATCTACTGAAATAAATATTTTGGCTCAAAATATTTTTATGTATTACAGATTTGTTGATTACGGAAAAGTTTTTCTTGGCCATGAAGACGCTTTTACAGACTTTTTGAGCAAAGAAAAATTTGACGGTTTCTCTAAACTTTTTGGAAATACGGATGACGGAGATATCTCTGATACAGGTCTTGAAAGTTTATTCTCTGAATATTTTTCCAATGTACAAGACAGTGCAAGACTAAATCTTTCATCTACTGTCGCTGGAGGCCTGATTGAAAGCATGACGGGAGATCGTGAACAAAGTGGTGCCGGTGCTGATAATCTGTTTGGGGCACTTCCAGGAAGTTTTGGACAAAATCTTTTTCCTCTTGACAATTCCTCGAAAACTGCGATTTTACCAAAAACAACGATAAACCTTTCTACTATTGGCACCACAGTGGCGTCTAATCTACCCGGATGTTCGTATGTGGGTTATTCTGATGGATTTATTGCATTTATATTTTTCAACTTCATTGCGATGTTTATAGTACCCTTTTTGGTGAGTTCAATATAAATTTGCAATGATAATTTTGTAGTGTATTGTAATTATATTTGCGATACAGCAGCTGCCTAGAGATCACTTTATTAACAAAAAAAAATCATAAATAGATTACTCCTCTCAAGTTCTTGATAAATGGACTCAATTTATGTTGAGCAGGATGAAACATCAACAACTTTTGGTGCTTGCCTAAATAATCGCTTTTAGGATTCTAATTCTTAATTAACTTTAGATCATGCTGGTGTGTTATGGACTGATTGTGAAACGATTGTTTGCAACGAGAATCGTAAAAACAAGTACTACCACCAACGTCAGTTTTGCTCATTCTGTTGACACCAACGGCTCAGCACAAAAAAAGAGACGAAAGTCTGCACCTCGCTTAGATAAAGACCGAAAGAGGGTCACAATCATGTGTGCAGCTTTGGTTTTCAGTTTTGTTCTTTGTTGGCTTCCTTTTCATGGGATTCATATGGCCAAATACATTGGAATCAGCGGTGTATCGGTAAGAGAAAGTGCGTGGCGTATGAAATGTTAAAAACAGTAAAGATGATACCATAAAGTGTCATGCTCTAATCAATAAAAAAAAGCCTGCAATGCTGATAGATAGTAGCTAGGAAACTTACTTGCCAGATAATCCTTTTGAAATATCTACAAAACACTCTTGCAAGTATAATGTTACTGAGGTTCTTAAACTTTTTGAGACGCGTTCTCCATTGAACAATGTCAACAAAACCCTCAAAATACGTGAAATCCACTTTGTTGGAGATGACTTTGCTCCCAGCGGTTGTCATTTTTTCTTATATTGCTATCCAAAACAACGTGGAGACTACTTTTTTTCTTGTGTTTTGAAAACCAATTTCTTCCAGACGCTGATTTTGACAAATTTTTCTTATATTGTTTTCTGGTGCAATAGAATCGTGTTCCCACGCTCCCAGTTTAAGAACTCCTGTAATAAAACCATTGTATGATAACACAAAATAGATTTATGTGCGAGATTATATATTGCAACTAACTCAGTACATACTACCACAATCTTCTTGTTTTTCAGAGCATATATTGTCGTATGATAAATAGTGTCGGCTCTGGATTTGCTTTCTTGTCTGCTGCAATTAATCCTTATCTGTACAGTTTTCTTGGAACTCATTTTGCTCGAAGATGGCGGTAAGTGGACTAGGCCTACTTTGACAACGTTGGTTCATATCACAAAGACTGTCTGTAACAAAAATGGAACAGATCCAGCCTGCTTTTCACTTTAATGCGGTCGGCCAAACAATTCTATTAAACTTGGTTCTGCTTTTCAAGTTTCAGATCTTTAAGCTGACCGAAACAACACGTGCGTAAAGTCGATTTGTACACGAAATATATACCAGTGTAAAAGCTTTCAAAATCAAACTAAATTTATTTTTTAAACAAATGTCTAACGACTTATTTCTCCAAAATCCAAACAAATACAAATAACAAGTGAATGACTTGCGCATAGAATTGTGCCTCATGATTTAAATTTAAAAAAAATTTGTGATTCATTTGCCACCTGACACCAGACTTAAATAGGGGTCCAAAACAGTTGTTATTGTCGCAAATTGGTCTTCATGTGACTCCGTTTTAATGAAAAACAATAAATTTTTTTCTCCATTAAAAAACATTTTGATTTTTTGTCGCAACCACACTAAACTCTAACTTTGATAAATTAATAAAGGAAACAACCTAATTCTAATGTTCAAATTAAAATTAGAATGACGTTCAAGAGTCATTTTTGTTCATGCTCTCGATTAGTGCAACGTTATTTTGAATTGCCTTTTCAGGCTAATCCGGTTGGCCTGTCAATTAAAAACAGTTTTTTTGCTTTCACCATAAAATGTATGCCCACCCCTAATCTGAAACTATCATAATTTTTAGTGTGAACAGCTTAGTTAGTTGACCATGGATGTTGGCATTCTTTAGGACAATAATAATGATAAAAATAAATAATAATAAGGTAAAACTCAAGTTGTAGGTTTGCTGGAGCATTGTTGTTAATGACTATAAATCCCTATTAGGGGAAATACAATGGCTGTCACACAAGTTGCACTGATAAGTGTTTGTGATCGTAGTTATTCTGTTATGCTGAGCAGCAGAGCGTCAGAACGTTTAAAAAGCAGCAGAGAAGAAAAAAAAGCAAAAAAAGAAAAAACTGCAGAGCGTTTAAAAAGATTTAACCACATTGAATCAAAAACCATACAATTATTTTAACTAATGAAGTTCATGAAAAAGATGGGAAAGATTTTAAAAGAGGTAGATACCTGACAGAAAAAAACAAAAAGTTGAGTTTCTACTGAGTTTTTGGAAAAAAGTATAAAAAATCACACGGATGAAATTATGAATAAGGAGAATGATTGGGATCAAATGACAGGGACCATTGTAGAGGGACTATTGAAAAAGGTATCAGTAAAGAAATAGCAATAGCAATACAAACAATGACTTCAAGAAAGGCAGCTAGACTCTTTGAACTATGTGCAGAGATCATAGTTGCCAGCGGAGAAGTGGGGATTGATGTAAAGATCGAACTTTGCCAATGTTTGTTGGATGGAAATTGAATATAGGATGAATAGCAATCCAATGTGTTGGTGCTAATTTTCATGGGACAAGGAGATGCAAGAAATTGCAATGCATACTTGGAGTAAAGCTGTTAGCATCTGCTGTAAAAATCGTTGAACGAGTGTTGGAAAAATAAATTCGAAAATTGGTAGATACTAATGCCATGAAATTTAGCTTTAAACGTACGACAGCCGCATTGTTTGTTGCGAAAAGAATGCCGGAGGAATATAGACACAAGAAAAAAAGGTATTTATGCGTTTTGTAGATATTGAGAAGGCAATTGATAGAGCTCTAAGAAAGACAAAGAAGTGGGCAACGAGGCAAAATGGTTTACTTGATGTAGTTATAAGAGCAATGGTGGGCCTTTATCACTGAGCAAAGATAAATATTAGAGTGCGATCAGAGTTATGACAAAAAATTTCCGTGCAGATTGGTGTACATCAAGGATCTGTCTTGTCCAATTATTTATGGCAATTGAGGTAGATGAAATCTCGGAGAATGCAAGAAAAGAATTGATGCATAAAATCTGGTATGCAGACGACTTGATTTTAATAAGAAAAGTGTGAGAGTTTGAGACAGAAGTCTTTGAAATTGAAAAAAGCACTTGAGAGCAAGGTGGTCAAGGTTAACTCCAAGAAAGCTAAAGTGACGGTAACTGGTTTGAAAGGCGAAGTAATCGAGAGCGAAGCTAATCAAAGTGTCATAAGCGTAATGGCGAATTCTCTGACAAAAGGTTTTGTTTAAACAACAAAAGGAATTGTAAAACCAGAAGAAGAAATATCATTTTTTGACCGGATGGAATATGTGAAGAGTTTTTGTTACTTGAAGGACAAGTTGAATACCAGTGGTGAAATTGAAGCAACTGTGAAAACAAGACCGAGAATTCGATGGATAAAATTTAGAAAATGCGGGAGTTACTTCGAGAAAGAAAGTTTCCTTAAAAGCTTCGTCAATAAAAGGAAGGATTGATTGGAGTTGAGTAAGATTGGTCATGATTTACGTGAGCGAGACATGATGTCAAAGGGAGAATAAGATGGCAATTTTGAGAAGAATGAAAGAGTAACAATAAGAAAAATGCGTGAAATTAAATTAATTGACAAAAAAAGTAATCAAGAACTTTTTCTTGGCTGAGTTCGAAAGATACTGCGGATGGCCGGGCCAGTACAATAAGAGTGCGATGATATGGGCATATTTTGAGGAGGGATAATGATGATATGTTAAAGAGAGCGTTGGATTTTGAAGTAGTGGAAAGAGGAGGGCTTGGGCGACGAAGATAATGTGGAGAAAGTAAATGGAAGAAAATATTGAATAGACTGGACTAAAAATTGAATATGCCGAATCCAGAACGAGGTGGCGTAATGGTATATATGATCTTTCTAGATACACGAGAAAATACGGCCACCTCTACAAATGGATACAAAACCGGATTCAAAAATCTAATCAACTTCTTTCCCTAAACATAGCATTTCTTCAAGTGTTAATCGTATTTGAAAAGACAAATTTTTCTTGCCTATCTGACTAGGGTGATGCTGCCGTCTAAAACCCTTTAGATTTGCTTAATAGATATAAATTTTTAATACGTACAAGTAACTCAACTAGATTTTTGTATTCTGTTAAAGAAGATTCTATAAGGTGCATCTTTCATAAATCACAAACACGCCTGGAAAAGTCCAGGCGTTTGGCCATTGCAAGTCAAGATACCAATTTATTAACATAAGAAGAAAAATTAATGCCTTAGCAACAAGATTTATTTGCTCATAATGTAGTTTTCAACAAAATGTTTATCGCGGTTGGCATCAAACCTCGATTGAAAAATATAAAGCGCAAATACAACTCTTTGTAATAAAAGATAGTATAATTTTAAATGAAAGGTTTGTAGAAATCAAAACAATCTTTTGGTGAGAGAAGAGTTAAAGTACAAGCTCCGTAAAGAACAAGAAATAAACTTAAAAAATTAAGTTTAAATTGCGGGTTAAACATTTTGCACATACGGTAAATAACTGTGATATTATGAATAGATTAAACCAAACGCGCTAATTTTATGATTTCAGTTTTGCTACGTCCACAGTCAGAAAATTCTACGCCTCCACCTGATTACGAAGGTTCTCTTGTTATGAATAATGAAGCTGTTCAACTTACTGCTAAAGAATGAGTTCTAATTAAGCAAGCAAGCAAACTGTACATAGTTGCTCGTCGTCAAGTCCTAAGCCCATCTTTACAGTCACAAAAACTGAAGCTGATCAAACAATACTAAGTTTGGATTAAAAGATGCGGTTTAATTTTGCTCAGCGCTCTTTTGTCATGCTGAATCGTATGCATTTTTTCGTGTGCACATAATGACTGACGAAAAGCATTCCCTGAAAAATTTTATTACACTGCTTGTTAGACTACTTTGAAAAGTTTTCAAAGTGATTCTTAACAAATGACCGCAATTTTTTGAGTATTAATGCAACAGAAACTTACTTTAGTAAGTATCTACCGTAGCACACGAATTTTTTGTTTGACATTATTTAGAAGATATCAAACGATCTAGAAAAAACTCGGCAACACGTTGGCGTATTATTACATTTAAGCCCACTCAATTTGTCTTCTGATAACAATTTGTTAAAATGTTGTGTTAAGATAGTTTTCAAATTTATTTAAACTTATTTAAACTGCTTTTGTTGTATCAAGTTATAGCTTTAGACCGTGTGACTTTTATGCAAATTACCAAATTTGATATTGCATATTAAATTGCTTTTTTAAGAAACAAAACACTTTTGTATTAATTTATTTTCCTTTTGTCTAGTATAGTTTCTCTGCATTGCCGTTAAAAGTTTTATTTAGGCCAGGTGGTGGTCTTTGTATAGTTAACTTTATCTCAGAAAAACATCATCACAGTGTTTCTTATTACAAATGCACAATTCCTTGTTTTGATTTACCGATGACTACTTTTTTTAATCTCCGCTACTGATGGTATTGGCTGTGCAGTACTTTAACAAATTTTACTACTTTAGGATGTCACATCACTTCATAATTAACAATCAATTGTAAATTTTTGTTCTTAATTAATTTTGAAAATACTGATCGTAGAAACACGAATAAAAGTTTTTTTGGGAGACCTTACCACAGTGCTTTCGATAAAAGAAATTGTAAAACAATTAAACCTCTATTGGCAAGGCAACAACAGATTCTTTATTTAAACATTCTAAGCCTTCTGAGCATGCTTCTTGTTTTTTCTTGCACCCGTTAACTCGATCTATGATGCCATAATGCTGCCTGGTACGATTAACACAGTCTTTCGCTACCAGAGACTATCATCTGATAAATTTTTTAAAAATTGCAACAGTTTTAGAAAATCAGTTTTTTTAAAAACTGATTTGTCACTTTGTGACCTCATTTCTTAACCAATTTTCAAACTTTTTTAATAATTCAGGGCTAATTCAGGGGAGTTTGGATAATACATAACACTTTTAGTTTTTATACTAAAAACTGAAATTTAAAACCTATAGAGTAACTTTTTATCTTCCTACTCCTCCCCCAATAGGTGGTAAACTGAGTAAAAACAGTTGAGTTTAATGTATAAAAGTTATAATAAGGTACAAGAATCAGTGTCGTTTAAAAGCTAAAGAAATTTACTTTCCAGCAATATTTAGCCCTGATGGGCCAAGAATTAGTTTATAATGGCTAATCAAAAATTGATTGCACATCAAATTTCATGTTTAGTTAAACATTATTCCATTGGACGTAAGAAACTTGCATTTTTTAAGATAAGTCAGTTCTTTGGTACATTTTGATTCTTTTTCCTAGCAAGCATAGTTCTTTGGCAGTATTTATCTAAATTTTCAAAAAGATTCATCAAAAAATGAAAATTATGAAATTTTGAAATACAGCCTACAAAACAGGCATTAGCTCATACAAAAACACTTAACATTTTGGTGCCTCAACTTCACAAAATTGAAATTTTTAGAAAAACTTAGTTCTTCGGTACACTTTTGTTATTGTTTCTTAATAGCATCATTGTCTATTGAAATTTTCTGAAAGATTAATCTAAAAATGAAGTCTCTCCGCATTTTAAAATGTAGCCAACTCAAAACAAGCAAATTTGTGGTTTCCCTAAACATTAGGTTCCCGATCTGGTTTAGGTCGTACAAATAAGCATTCAGCTACGAAAAAGTCTTAAATAGAGGTCCTTATATTTAATAGGCTATTTCTGAAAAGTGAAAATACATGTATAAATTACCTTGGCGCTCCTCCTAACCATAACTTTTAAATTTATCTTTATGCACTTTATAAAACGAAGAAATAAATTTTTTTGAAGTAGCTAGCTATTTCAATTAAAAGCAAGTTTAGTTCCTACGTAACAAAAAAGACAAGGAAGATGAAACCAGGAACTCCAAAGACTTCTTTAAAAAATGGCGGCAAAGCCCAACCCCCTGTGATGCTTTTTAAGGCTTATTCAATTTTTCTTTAAGAAAACGGTACTTTTGATTTAGGAATGACCATTGGCTATGTCAACAACACATCAACTTTTTATCACTGCTCTCATAAACAAGCTATGAGTTGGGCGAATCCGGCTGAAGCAATATTCTCAAACTCGACATTACTGATTGGGGCGCTGCTATTGGGATATCTTAACCGCCAATGTTTGATTTTGGGTTAGTTTGCCTTTTGCCTGGCTGCATTTATGCCAGGACTAGGCAACATGCGCCCAGCCAAAGGCATTATCTCAAACCTTTGCAGATACGAAAAAGTCGTAAGTATTGGTCTAAATATATAATAGCTTAATCTTGAAAATACATATCAGTTATTTTGGCACCCTTTTACAACTTTGATATGCTTTCAAGCACTTGTTCAACTTCACGGATAAAATCTTGTTAAGTGTTAGGACGCCTATGGTAAAAAGAGGGCAAATAAGACGTTTTTAAGGGCTCGAGAAACTTGGAATCATGTAGTGGCTATACGCAATCCTACGTAAATGTTTTTCATCAAATGCATTTAAAAAAAGGATAGTTTCGCTTCGGAACGAGATTTGTTTATGTAAAAAAATGATAAGCTAAATTTTAAGAATATAACGCGAAATGACTTGCAGAGCTTTAAGTAAGTTGTGTTGGATTATCCTTCGACCTATGGTCACAGAAAAACTTTTCGTCTGCTGTAATAAAACAATGTTGTGCTCAGATCTGCTTCGGAGTAGCCAGTACTGCTGGAACAGTACATTTCTAACACAAACAAAGCTTGATAAGCAATAGAAATTACTCTACAGGATCTTTTCCAAGGACACTGCAACGTGGCCATATCATTGTAAAGTCTAAACCCACAAACATTGCCATCATGAATACCGTTCCAATCGACTTTTGCTTTTCATAGAGTTAATCTAGAAAAAAAGATACGTTTTTTTTTGTTTCTTCCTGGCTGTTATAATAAAAAAAGGTCATTATCCAGTATTAGAGATTTCTCCACATGGTGCCGCTAGGATCCTTGGTGATCCACATGGTGCCGCAGAATCCTCGATACTAGTACAAATAAAATGAGAAGTTATTCAACTCACCCAAAACAAGATGAACGAAGAGTTTGGTAAACGTCAAAATGACCTTACCAGCACCAGCGTATTTAAGGGGGAGAGAGTATTTTGCCATGCCCCTCCCCCCCGCTTTGGCTTTGGCAAAAATACAATAAAATCAGCTTAATTTTCCTTATGCTCTTCCCATCTTTTTTTTCAAAGTCTTCGGTACGGTAGTGATATTAATTCTTTCAGTCAGCACTCCTTCATACAGTCACATGCCGAAGCATAAGCCGTAGTTTATCCCCTTCGGTCATCAAATACGCGATTGTATCACTACTTAAAATGCTTGTCCTATGCGTACGCTTTACAGTGGACTATTCTAGTTGTCGAAGGTACAATTGGACTGAACTGGGTAATTTAAAAACTAGATTTGATCTGTGGTATCAAGGTTCTGGAGCCACTGGTTGTCATTTGAACAAGATGAATTCCAAAATGCATGGACGTGGTAAAGGTGAGCAAAAATAAGTGAAATTATTGAAAATATGTGAGAAGATAATTGGCAGCGAAGTAGATAGGATAGATTAGTAACACTCAGGTATTACATAGAGTACTTTTTTAGGTATATAACTGGTAGATATTACCTTAGAAAATTTTTCAAAAAAAAATTAGCACAATTGTTCCCAATGTGTCCCACTTCAACTTTAGCCTAAACGCGTGGTGTGAATGGAATGCAACAATACTTGTTGAAAAAATGTAACTCCTGAATACAATTATGCCCCATTTGTTTATGGAATAAGACTAATCTCATACGGTATCCTATAGTTATAGGCGACGCTTTTTGTTATATGTTGTTGTTTGAGTTTTGGTCAAAATTCTATCTTTTACCAAATAGGTTTGCTTGCACTGACAAAAACTACCCTAGTTTAAGATTACGTAAAATTTTAAGCCGTTAAGTTTGCTTAATATAGGAATTCGTAATTTAACTTCGGTAATTTACAAGAGTAAAAAGAATTTTTCTTTATTTGTTTTTCAATATTGCTCAAAAACCGAAAGAAACGAAAAAATATATCCGTGGATGATACATTGACCCAGTTGGATGGATCCGATATAGATCTTTCAAGCACCGACGACAAATATAAAGATGACGATATTGAGTATGTTCCGGAGCCAAATAAGTCATCATCAAATTCTGAATTGGGATTCAGTGGTACTGATGAGCCCAACACAATACCAAGTATTAGCTCATCTTCTTTGGTAAAATAACTTAAGGGAAAAAAAAAGAAGAAATCACTGGGTGCTACGGCTTTAAATTCTACAGTGCTACGGCTTTTAAGATCTACGGTGGAATTAACTTTAAGGTCACAGCTGAAAAAGACATTTGTGTCAGTCGCTGGCTTGACAATGGAGTTGTGACAATTGCCTCAACTTTTGCAGGTGTTGAGCCGATTGATCAAGTAAGACGTTGGAGCGAGTCTGCCAAGAAACATATCATGATTGACCGTCCCCATTCTATTGGTGTATGTAACAATTACATAGCCGGGGTGGACAAAATTGATTATCTTATTTCTCTGTACAGAATCAAAGTAAAAACCAGGAAGTGGCTTGTCCATATGTTTTTTCATTTCTTAGATCTGGCTGTTGCTAATTCTTGGCTGGAGTATTGTGATTTTGAGCTTGAACATGGTACACTAAAGTGAAATATTTCCGATTTATTGGCTCTCCGAAATGAAGTCGGTCGTGCTTTGACAACCGCAACAGTACTTGCTAGATCTGCAGACAGGCCAAGATCAAAGCTGCACAAGGCTTGATCTCTTGCTTCTCCACCTCAGAAAAGGGCAAAGAAAACAACCATGCCAGTGCAGGATGTGCGGTATGATTTTTTTGGTCATTGGCCAGATTGTATTGATGGGCTAGGGCAATATTGCAAGTTGGAAGGTTGTGGAAATCGAAGCAGGGTCAAGTGTGTCAAGTACAATGTTTTTCTCTGCTTGAATAGGAGCAAAAATTGTTTTATAAGGTTTCACAAGAAGTAAACAACATCTTGTTGAGTACTGCAAGATGAACAAGATATGAAGTATGGTTGAGAAAATGTGCGGAAACAAACTGCTGTGTGAAATCAAGATTATTACATGAAATCAGACTGCAGTAATTGTTGTGTGTCATTGGGAAAATAAATTCTCTTACGTGAAAAAATTCACTTTTTTTATATCCTATGAAGCTCAAAGAAATTATGCTTTCTGGATGATTGAGTCATAGAGAGCACGATTGTGCACCTCAATCAGTCACAATGCGAAGAATTGTACGCATGATGTAATTTGTATAATTAATAGGAAAATTAAAAAAATATATATCCTGGGTTGACAGTTCCCCATAAAGATCATTAGGACAAAAAATGAAAATTTTTCAGCAAATAATACTATATCGTGACTGAAGGGGTTATACAATGCGTAGCGCATGAGCTTGAAAACAAACGATCATTGCGCTAAGCTGTGCTGCGCGAAACAGTCATGATTGAGTTGCAGCTGTTTTGCTTCATACCCCAACTATTTGCTGCGTAAATATGGAGAAATCCTGTTGAGAGCTTTTCTCAAAGGAACAAGTAGCAAACATGTAACCTTTTTATCTAAACCATTCTTGTTGTGCTAAGCACCAAGCAGAGGAAGATGCTTCAGGGTACAATTCATGTTTCACCAAATTCTTGGAGTTAGAATTGGGCACCGGTGGCATATTTAGATGGATGAGTACACTTGTAATTATGATTAATTAAGCATTAGACACTGAGGTTGTTGGTCCTGGAGAGATTCACGTACTTTTATAAGGCTAGCCTCTAAGAAAACTTGACTTATTAGAAGAAATGCAAAGCTTTGTCTAAACTACACTGTATATAAAGTAGCGTAAATTTTTGTTTTGATACTAAAACCTATGCTTGCTTGGCTCATTTGGCTTTGGTCATTTTTGCTCATTTGGTGTCGGGACCAGCGGCTCACTCTCTACGACTTTGGTTACGTAATTGTTGAGGATCAGCCATGAAAATCGCACTTCGTGCATCACAAAGAAAGTTAAGTTGCACGTATATGTAGGTAATTTTTATCCGCGAATAATCTGGAATACAAGGCTATTGTTAAAAAAATCTTACACCTTTAGAACAAAGTTTTTAAATGCTCAGTTGTTTGGTTGTGTTGAATGTCATGATTTTCATTCATTAGGTTGTAAGGTACAGTACTGGATAAATTATTTTCGATTTTGCAAAAATTCACAAATTTTTATTTAACGTTTTTTTAATGACATTTACCCAAACGATTTATTAACAAATGTTCATAAAAATGAAGTAAACAAAATGTTTGATACTTTGTTTGAGCTTTTTTAGCCTGTTTTATAGCAGCAAGTCTTCCATGCATGCCACTTGTCAATGATCTACACAGGACCTTGATTTTTTCAGAATGTAACCTGACGTGTAGGCTATCCGACAATCTATGAGCAAGGCTTTGTTAATTATAGGAGCTTCGTGGATTTCATTCTTCAAAATATCACATAAACTTTCAATGAGATTCATATCTGGTGAATTGCCAGGGCCATCACAGTAGTTTTTAGTAATTTTTATTCATTCAGTTGTGGAACTTTCCTGCAGTATGGCATGGAGCTGAATCTTGTTGCAATATGTGTGGTTTATCCTCAAACCATTCTTTGATATGTGGCTTCAAGCGTGAATTTATCATCTCAATGTATTAATACTTGACTGCATTCGCAGTGCCTCCAACAACAAATAATCTGCTGGTGCCATGTATGAAAATAGCACCCCACACCATAACTCTAGTTGGATACTTGATTGTTTTTCTGATACATTTCGGTTGAAACCTTTCTCCAATTCTCCTTCTTACTGCTTGAACTCCCTGATCCAGTACAGCTACTGATGAATTCTTTAGAGAAAATAATTAAAAGTGAAAACCATTTTTGTTGGTTTCAAACACAATAAAATGCGCAATGCAACCTGTACTTTACCTGCTCCTAATTCTCTGCAATGCAGTCAGTGTGCTGCTCAGTCCATGCACGATGGCATGCTTTCATCTTCTCTGTAACACGAGGCTTTTTTCTTGGTCGGTAGGCTTTCTGACCAACTTCACACAATCTTCTATTGACTGTTCGTCTGTAAACCATGAATCCCTGACTGGCTAAAACTGATGAAATTTTCGAACACGAACTCCTGCTTTCACTAAGGGGCATCGTTACTAACTTCTTGTCAAGTCTGGGGGTGGTTTTGCGTTTTCTTCCACTTTTTCCAACTCTTTTATCCTCCAAATCTTCATCATCTCTAAATTTCTTCTTGATTTGACCAACAGCATGAGGGGAAACATGTAGTTTATTTACAATATCGATTTGTTTCAATGTAGAATTCTGGGTTGGGTGCATTGTTTGCAATACACTATAAATTGTTTTCAATATAATGTTTGTGATTTATGTCGGTGTGAATCTTTAAATCTTTAACTAACCTTGCATAACGTAATTTAACAAATTTTTTCTAAAAAATTGAAGATTTATTAGATCTAGTAGGAAAATTGTTCAATTAACTGTGAAACATAACGTATGGCAACCAATTTCAATCAGCCATTATGAACTGATCCTTACCCTTAACTAATTAGAAAAATATATTACTGGAAAACAAATTCTTTCAGCTTTCAAACGACACCAAGTTAGTGACCTTATTGTTACGTTTATACATAAAACTAAACTCTTTTTACTCAGCTTTTGGGAAAATGAAATGTTGCAATATCGATCATAAAGTTCAACTTTTTTAGTATAGAAAGTTAGAAACTAATGGTAAATGTCATACATTATCGGAATCGCCTTGAAATGCCCTTAATTTTTTTAAAAAGTTTGAAAATCGGTTGAGAAATGAGGTCACAAATTTATTTTTAACAAAACTGATTTTGTAAAAGTGTTGCAATTTCTGAAAAAAATCATCAAATGATGAGCTCTGGTAGTAAGCGACTGTGTTAATCGTGCCAGGCAGGATTATGACATCGTAGAGCAAGCTGAAGCTCGCAGATAAAAAGCAAGAAAAGCATGCTAGAAGGCTTAAAATTTTTGAATAAAGAATCTGTTGTTGCATTGCCAATAATTGTTGCGAGGTTTCTTTTAACGAAAGCACCTTGCTAAGATCTCCCGAAAAAGCTTTAAATCGCGTTTCTACGATCAATATTTTTTGAGTAAATTAAGAAAACAAATTTTATAATTAATAGTCAATTATGACGTCATATGACATTGTAAAGAAGTGAAATATGTTGAAATTGGTAAGTCGGATACTGGCTTTTGTTTAAACCGAAAACCACGTTTCTTGGTCCAAAAATGTGATTTAAAAAAAATTATGTTTGATTATGACGTTGTCGTGACGTTACCGACCACCTCATGACACTCACCACGGGGTGGTGATCAATTGTGCCAAATTTGATGCTTGTATCTCAAGCAGTTTTATAAGAGTTAAAACAGATTCACAGACAAACAGAATTGTGCTTTATACATTATATTGGATTTGAATTTATGTCATTTGATTGTTAAGTACATCTACCTGTGACGTCGTAATAACCTAATGTGATTTATATCACGAGTTTAAAAACGATATAAAATCGGAGAAAACGATTGGGATGTTTTTACGATTCTCAGCAAAAAAAAAACAGAGCCAGTATATTGCTGTACATGTTTTAATTAGGACGTTTCGCTAAACGCTGTTAGCATTGTCAACGAAAAGAGTGCAACTAGGTCTTGATGACCAAAATGTTGCAGTGTTTTGGTAAGACCAAAATGACCAAAATAATAAGAACAAAATGTTGCACTATTTTGGTTGACAATGCTAACAGCGTTTAGCGAAACGTCCTAATTAAAATATGTACAGCAGTATACTGGCTCTGTTTTTTTTGCTGAGATATAAAATTGTTTTTACATTCTTCTTCTCTCGTTTGAGGTTTTCGGATAGATGTTGAAGGCAGTTCTTTGTATCATCGGTGATGTTAGTGAGGTTCTTGATTGTGTTAGATGGACGAAGGAGATTGCAATCAAACAAGATGTACTCCGCATGCACATGAGACTAATGTTCTGAGTTCCCATTTGTGCATTTCTGCACCAAACCGCCCCTCTCCAGCTCTTAGGCGATTTAGGGTAACCCACAGTTTCCGAGGTAAGTCGGATCCAGGTGGTACGGTGGTATCCAGGGTTGGCGTCAGCTATTTAGGGCTTTAGTGTTTAGTCCGCTCTTAGTTCCAGGCCTCAATAATATTGTGGTCGCAGTTATGGTGTTCTGCTGCGTGACGGTAGAAGGGGTGGCGTGACTTCATATGTTGTGGGCGTAGGCTCTGTGGATCAGGTAACAGACTGTGCAGTGGGTGTTCTTTGTTGGACCATGCGTGATAAGAAATTTTGTTGGTGACATAGTTTCTTCTCAACTTGGCTGGGGCGATTCCTGAGAACACAGGAATGAGTTATGTGGGAGTGGGTTTCACGCAGCCAGTTATGACCCTTATGCTATCACTCAGGGATACGTCTAGCTTTTTGGTATGGGAGCTTCGGCTCCACACCGGAGTGGCATACTCTGTGCTGCTGTAAACAATTGCTAGGGCTGCTGTTCGTAGGGTTTTAGCATTTGCGCCCCAAGTTGATTCAGACAGGCATGGCATGAAGTTGTTTCTTGCCATCACTTTTCCACGTATACTTTCCTTCTATGTGTTGTCTATATGTTAGCAGTCTGTCCAGTTTCACTCTGAGATATTTAGGGTGTGGATTGGGAGGGAGTGTGGCTCCATGGACGCAGATGTTTAGTTGCCGCTACGCTTCATCTTTGTTCAGATGGAAAGGGGTCGAGATTGTCTTTGTTTGTATTTAATTTAAGTCTCCATGTTTGTAAGAAGTCACCAAAGTCCTCCATATCTCTAGATAGCGTTTCTTCAACGTTTGCCCAGCATTTGTGGGAGTAAAGAAGTGCCGTGCCATTTGCGTTACCGTACTCGTGGGAGACAGTTATTGGGATGTCGCTGAGGTAAATGTTGAACAGGATAGGCGACAGTGTTGAGCCTTGCAGTAAACCATTTTTAGAATGCGTAGTCGACTTATTTGTCCCGCACTTTTATTGAGTTTGAAGCTGCAGTTTGATAAGATCTTCATGATGAAACGCACGAGATGGGGGTCTGGAATGGTACTCAGAAGCTGTAAGGCTCGGCCCTGGTGCCAAACAGTATCGTAGACGGCTGTCAAATCCACCATTACTGCCCCGGCTTTATATCCATTCTCGAAACTTTTCTCAATCTCACTCATGAGTTTGAGTACTTGCTGTACTGTCGAGCAACCTTGTATGAAATCTGCCTGCTCCTATGGCAGTTGGGGTTCGATTACGGGTCGATACGGGCGGGAATCAGTATTTCCAAAATCTTATAGGGAACACATAGTAATGAAATTGGTTTGTTGCTTTTGGGATCGTCTGCCGGTTTGTTGGGTGCTAGGATGGCCACAACAGTGCCTCTACGCCAAATCTTTGGGATAAATGTGTGCTCAAGACAAAAGTAGAATTCACGCACCCATTCCAAACATTTGTTACCACAGCGCATCATGAACTCTGGTGAGATACTGTCTGGGCTTTCCCACCTTTCAGCAGTTTTATGGTTGTTCTGAGTCGTAAAAGGTGTAGTCAGGTGGCCACCAATCCTAGGTACCCCCACATCATACTACATTGCCTCTCAACAGAGAGTTCATGCTGTTTATCAGCACCTCTGAAGCACTCACTGAATGACAGCTACTTTGCAATGGAGTTGGCTGTAATTGGGCATTGTTTTGAATCAGATTTGCGCCCAGTGAGGCGGATAAAAGCTTTCCAGGCTTTCCTACTCAAGTGGGTGAAATCTATTCCCTTAACTGTTTGTTTCATTGTATATTGCAGTTCTTGTTGAGGTGGTCCATTAGGCTTGGCATCAGCTAATTGTTTGTCTTCAGCTTGGACGAATTCTTTGCAGTGATGATTACATTCGTCGTCCCATGTTGGGATATACTGCTAGCGGAAGCCACGTGGTATGGTTTTCTTCGCTGATTGGGAAAGCAGTTGGCAAAGGGCTGTATGTGCTATGCTTAGGTCAGGGGTACAGGGAGACGGCAGCGTGCGAACTCCAGATTCCACCAGGTGTGCGAATTGTTCCCATTTGGCCTTACGGAAGTTCCATTTCTTAACATCCCTTGTTGGAATAGGTTTAACTTGGTTATATGGGATAAACAATGAAGGTGGGTGTTGATATCCAGGAAAGGGGTCCAAAATTATGCCCTAAGGTAATTGTTAGGTTGGCGAAAGTCAAGTTGGTGTTGGAAGTGGTGTTCCATCTGCCAGATCAAAAACTGTCCGGTTGGTGTGGGTCATGGAAGAGGGTTATATCGTCAATGGATACCCAGTCCTCTAAGGCAGAGTCGTTAGGGATGGTTGCTTGGTATCCCCATGCAGTGCTGTGGCAGTTGAAACCCCCTGCATAGATGCATGATGGGGGACAGATGAGGATATCATTCTTGTTGAGGACACCTACAGATAGTTTGTATATGTTGATGATTGTAGTGCTTTCGACCTCAAAAGCTGTCCATTTAAAATTGAATCAGCTCGACAGATTGCAGCTTTCTTCTCCTTGGAAGCATTTTTAACAAACGTGGCTGTCCCACATATATTGTTTCAGTATAGGCAGCAAGTTGATATCCGCATATTTTAAGGCAAGAGGTCTCACTTGCATGTGTTTTTTGGAGTAGTATGGCTGTTGGGTTGTGTTTTTGCGCCAGATGTTTAATGACGTTGATCTTCGCCTTTGTAAGGTCTTCTGCATTGGGCTGTAACAACGTGACTCCTTCCTCTACGACAAAGGTTTCTGTTCCCCCTGGTAAGGGCGCTTGCTCAAGGTCAGAGTCAGATTAAGACAGCTGGGTCGTCATGTGGGTGGTATTAGATGACAGCTTTGGTTGGTTTACCCTCCTCGTCCTTGGGATGGAGGTATGGCGCGAACAGCAATCCAGGTTCACGCCATCAACCTAATTAAATTAGGCAAGGGAAAAGTGACAGCTCATTTCTAACCAGTCGTGAATGCAAATTGCCGACTGGTAGCCCCACCACCAACAAGGCGGACTGCCATTGGTGGGTACCCAAAAGTTGCCTCTTACGACATACAGGGTGAGCAGATTTACTATTCTAATCTGGTGAAGCACTCGCACGATGTGATCACTCAAGTTGTCAATATTCGCCCAGCAATAAATTCGCTGGTTACCAGGGTACACCACGTGGAGGTGATTGACGTGTACCCATTTTTTCATTATCAGAATTAGATATGCGATGTATATAAAGCTGGAAAAAATCAAAAATGGATCAATATTTTGAGTCGGAAAAAATCGACAAATCACACGAAAATTTACTTCTTGCTTTCTGCGATCTTGATTGTAGCTCCGCCACATGAAAGGAAAAATCAAGGCAATCATTTCCACCCGAACCAACTGTAAAATTTTGCACCGATTGTTTATAACTTTCCGATTTTTGTTAGTTTTGCATTTGGTGACTAAATATTATAAATTACTGAAAGTAAATGAATACTCAAAAAAAGATTTTGTGTCACGCAAGAGATATTGAAGTAAGTTTTCTAAGTTGATTTTACATTTACGTCAACTTGAATCTACTAATCATCACGTATGCAATTAATTCATTTACATGCAGCCGTTAATTTTGAGTAAGTGAAAAGACATTCAAAAGTTCCTAATAAAATGTTTCAATGCTATTTTATTGACAAAATATTTTTACGTCTCCTTCGAATCTCACTCATGCTCTCCATCCTCACACGAAAAGATATAAATATACTTCTTGATGCTCGCGAAATGAGCAAATACTGAAAAATTGGCTGAGAATTACACCACCGCCTAAGAATATTAGACTACATTAACTAAAGACCTCTTTTGAGTTTCTTCGGTCTTTCTCAAAAATGTCACAACCCATTGATAGAAAACACATTTCGAAGCAATATTCTTCAAAAGCAAAATAACGTAAATTTCTTAAAATCATCAGTATAAGTTCGGTATGTAAGATCTCCGAATATTATTAAATCAATAACCAATGGTCAATTGGGAGCTGTGGCGAAATTTTATAAAAAAGAACCCTAATTGTAAGTTAATCAATTAATCAATCAATCAATATTTATTATAAAATACATGTATGTGAGCAAAAAAGCAACTGTGTTTTTTCTGTAATTGTAGTAATCCAATTTCGGGTGATTTTCCTACATATTCCTCACCTGTCTGCCATACAAAGATGGGTATACTCAGTTAAGTGCCTCATCCAAGGTCACAAAAAGTGAAGATTTTAGATTTTTCTCTACACTACCCCGTTCTTGCTGGGAATCTAACAGGGAAGCTGTAAATGCGTTTTTTAAAGTTTTCGGTATGACACTACAAGGGAATCGAACCCAAGTCTACTGACTGCAAAGCGAACACATTTATCGCTTTATCATCGCGTCAGCTTCTTGGAAGTAAGCCCTGGATATTATCTCCGAAGACGTGTTGTGTCTTCTCGACTCAACTTTAATGACAGGCACTTACCTCACCGGGGTCCCTGGTCCGCCTGTACCCGCTGTCATTTTCTTTTGATTCAGCATTGCATGAAGCAGTCAAATAAATGTGTTTATTTTTTCTCATCATTAAATTTGCTGGTGGGGCTGCAAGTCATTTTTTAATTTTTTAGCACTCTTTGTAGGCAGTTTATTTGCCGTTGTTTAGCTATAAATGTGCAAATTTTCCCAAACTCTGCGCTGTATTAGTTGTATTCAGCCAGGCATTGCTTTGTTTCTATAATTTTATAGTCATTGATAAGGCAGATAAAAATTATGCTTTTAGAGATGCCCACTGCTTATGATGCCGTTCATTATTTCTAGAACCAAGTAGTGTCTGACTGAACTTTGACTGCGGTGCCGCTTTAAAAAACTTGCGTTTTCGGCCGGCTTTGGCCGAGTTCTTATACATGAAATGTGTAGTTACTGTTCAGAGCTAACTGAAGATTTTACGAACAAAGATATTGCTTATTTTATTGTAAGTAGGCCTAACCTTTATCCATTCTTCGTGTGTATGATCTAATCAAAGAGCTTCCCTGTATTTTGAGTAGATTTCTTGCTGTGCGTTATGAAAAATTTCTGGTCGCAATACTCAAATCATTCAAAGCACAATGCGGAGTATGTTTAAGTGAAAACGCTGAAGTAGTGCCGGTAATAAATAACGCGTTAACACTAATTGAGCAATAAAGTAGAAACACTCAAAGTTTATTTATACAAAAAGTCAGTTCGCCGACTCCTTTGACTGGAAAAATTGTTAACAACACTGCTATTAAAATCTTTCAGTTCTGTGGTTATGGTTTTTTCAATGGAAAGCATGGCCAATGCAGTAAGCCGCTGGTCAGTCATTGTGCTTCGACGAAACATTTTTACGCGCTTTAGAAGCGAAAGCCCCTTTCTGACTTTGACGTTGTAAGTGGGGTTGTAATTAAAATCTGGAGCAATTCAATGCTGTTAGGGAATGTACATTGAAGATTTTGTTCTAAAATAAACCCGTGACAGTCTAGAAAGTTTTTACGCCACTTGTCTTCTCGCACGTACAAAACAGAAAGCTTATTGCGCAAACGCTTTCTGTCAAGGAAGAAATGAAGTGTCAGATCTTTGGAGAGCCACTTCAACAAATCCAGTGAACATCTTTGCAAGTTTTACTTCTCAGGAGTTCGCTGCTGCCCTCAAACATCTGAAACCAAAAAATTTTCGGGCCCAGATTCGGATCTATTAACCTATCTGGAGCTGCATTGAAGTCCTGGCTGGGTTGCTTCCTTTCTTCCTGCCTGCGCTATCTCAAAATTCCAGAAGTCTGGAGAAGAGCACTGGTAGTGGCGATCCCTATGCCCAAGAAACCTGTAGAGGACCCGAAAAGCTATCGTCCCATCTTCTTGCTCTGCGTCCCCTACAAGATCCTCGAGAGGCTCATACACGCTCGTGTTGAGCCGATTGTTGACCCACTTCTTCCTAGGGAGCAGGCTGGGTTTCAACGGGGAAGGTCAACCGTGGATCACACTGTTTTGCTTACTCAAAACATGGAGGATTCGTTTGATGCCAAGAAGAAGGTTGGTGCCGTGTTTGTCGATCTGACAGCTGCTTACGACACTGTCTGGCACCGTACATGGTCTCACCTGCAAGCTGCTTAGGCTCCTACCAGATAAGCACATGGTCCGGATGATTATGGAACTTGTCCGAAATAGAAGCTTCACGCTTACTGCTGGTGACAGCAAGCAAACCAAATTAAGACGTTTGCGAAGCGGCCTTCCACAGGGATCGGTCTTGGCAACTCTCCTTTTCAACATCTACACGTACGATCTGCCTTCCATGAATTCTCAGAAGTATGCATATGCTCATGACTTAGCATAGCTATATGCTTCTCGAGATTGGAAGGCTGTGGAGGAAACTCTAAGCCAAGACATGACTACATTTTCAGCTTATCTCCAGACTTGGAGGCTAAAGCTTAGCAATACGAAAACGGTGACGACGGCCTTTCATCTTAACAACAGAGAGGCCAAACGTGAGCTTAATCTTTACAACAATGGCAACCTATTGCCACCCTGTCCACTCCCGACGTATCTTGGGGTAAAGCTGGATAGGTCGCTCACTTTCCGTCACCATCTCGAGGCTTTGCGCAAAAAACTCTCCACCTGAGTCGCGCTGTTGAGGCGACTTGCGGGACCCGGATGGGATGCAGGTGCCAAGACATTGCGCACCTCTGCTCTTTCCTTGGTCTACTGCACCGCTGAGTACTGCACACGAGTCTGGTGTCGTAGTACGCATACTCGCGTCATTGACAGCATTCTCAATGATGCTTTGCGCATTGTGACTGGATGATTGCGTCTCACACCAACTGAGGACTTGGCTGTCCTCGCAGGCATCCAGCCAGCTGATGTCCGCCGATTAGGAGCGACACTCTTCTTGGAGAATCGTTCTATCCATGATATCGACCATGCACTGCACGGACAGTTGGTTGGGCAGCAGGATGCGCACCTGGGGAGGCTTAGATCAAGACGCCATTTTGTACTTGCTGCGTGAAAACTATTAGATAGTTTGTCTGAACTGGACATCCGCGTGAACCAGTGGACGAAGCATAAATGGAACGCGGACTACTTGGAGAGTACTTCAAGGGTCCGTGCTTTCATTCCCACGGTCAGTTCAAGGCAACTTGGAATGAGTCTTCCCAGAATATCTTGGGTAAGGCTCAATCACCTGCGGACTGGTGTAGGACGTTTTCACTCGTCCATGTACAAATGGGGTCTCGCTCCATCTCCGAATTGCGAATGTGGTGCCACTGAGCAAACAGCAAATCACGTTATATCTTTATGTCTCATACATCATGTACCAAGAGGAACACGAGGTCTGCAGATTTTGGATGATGCGACTCGATGTTGGCTTAACACCACCACTGCCAGCATCTAATCTGGATAGCGCAGTAGCCCGGGGTGGTAAAAGGATAGACCCTTGGCCCTGGCCTTGATTTGTGCTGGCCCAGATTGAGTTTGGGCGCCTGAACAAACGACGTCGACGAAGGAAGGGATATGCTCTAATCATTTCTGTCAGCATAGTGATCGAAAAGTGTTCTGATAACTTGGAAACTTTGACGCAGCAAAGAGCTGAACTGCTGTAAAGTGATATGTAAAACAAACCGCTCCCTACATTGTACGATAGTAACGTCGCATGATTCGCGTGCATCAGCCGTGAGCTTGTTGATATGCAGACGAGATTCACCTTAAGCATACATAATCTGGTTCTTCAACTTCATTCCTTATTTTTTAAATATTTGAAAAAACAAATTCATTGCCGTATGTGCAGAGCTGGATGTTATTTCTTTTGACTGCAGTTGCCTACAAAGAATGTCTACGTGATGCATTATTTTCGCAAAGAATTGCAGCCAACATTGAAACTCCGGGTGTTGTAGAGTTTGTTTGATACCAACAGCGCCAGTGCAAGTTGTTTTGATAACGAAGTTTCTAAATCATCGCAACATTTAATAATTTTGTTTTGATTTTCGTAGGAAGTTGCAACAGTTCTGCTTTTAAAATTCCCTCTCGTAGTTGATGGCGTTGGAATTCTTCTGTCACTAACGCGTCCAAGGGCCGACATTCTTTGCGGAGATCGGGAAAAATATGACAATATCCCGACAAACTACTAAAGAAAATTTGCACTCGGATATTCTGCGATGTAGCTAACTGTAAGACTAAATTCAACTAATGACCGCAAGTGTGAACAATGTGCGCGTTAATGTATATTTCTTTGACGAGTACTTGCACATCTCCATGAGAATTACTCATCACGGCCACCTCGTCGTAGCTCTGAGCACTCAATCATTGCGGACGATCACCGATTAATGGTCGAATTTCTTCTAAAATATCGTTGGCAAGACTTTTTGCAGTCTGCTTAATTGGATTTTAAATTTTCAAAAGTGTTCAACGGGTTTTGCAGAACAATGATCTGCTGAGTTTTACAAAAGAAATCGGTGGTTTCATCACTTATAATCACTAAATACTCGGAATTTTTAACCTCATCTCGGATTTGACCTTTGCGTACTTGTAGAATGCTATCCTGCAGCTCATTTGGAATTGTTTTTGAAGTGCCTTTAAATGCAGTAGCTGATCTCAAATGCGCATCCAAGCTTGAGTCCAATGAGCATGAAAAATTGACTAATCCCAGAAAAATTCCTGGGTTTTCAGATTTTGCGCTGTTGTCGTGACCTCTCAAAGGCAACTCAAAGTTTTGGCAGAATTTCCAACAATCAATAATTTTGGACAGTGCATCTTTGTTCTTCATCACTCGTTCGTTATGTTTCACAATGGACAAACTGTATCCACTGCATATTTCTTTGACAATGTTTGCGTTTCCAACCATGGTTAAATCTACAGAGTTGCTCATATGCGTTATAGATTTTTCGTGTTTTGTAAGTTTTTCAGCGAGATGCTTGAGGTCTCTGACGCCTTTGCGTGCCAAGTGATGTTTCTTCCGAACAGCTGGGAAGGATAGCAAAACAAAACATTGGCAGCATCGCACCCGTACAGCCGTGAAGAGTTTTGTCGTAAAGAGAACGGTTGAACATGCGAGTATAGATATTTTTTCTGCTGTTACATTTTTGCTAAATGAATATATCTGAAGTTGGTCTTTCGGCCTTTTTTATTGAAAGCTTTTGATTAAGAGACAGAGAAGAAAACCTGATAGCCTTTAAGTATGACACGGTGCAACATTGCTCTGCTACCATTGCACACAAAAATTACAGTAACGGATTGCGCTAGGCTGATTTAGTGAGCAGTGTAGTAATTTTAATTTGTTAAAATATTTCATGATCTACAGAGCAAATAGAATCAATAAAACGTCTCGCTCATATCACCGAGTTAAGGACTAGCCTGAAGAGTGAAGCATATGGATAAGTGCAAGTTGCAGGAATTTTTCGCATTTGAATTTATAATTGGTTAATTCGATGACTTGAAAAATTTTTTCAGCATCTCCGAACATCAGCAACATATATTGATTACGGTAGTCCGATATTTAAATGACAAAGCGAAAGTTTTACGACAACTTATTTGACCGGTAGAAGAGAAAAAATAAACAACTTTCTCGTCTTTAGATAAATTTTCTTTCTCCTTATTTATTTTATCAATTTCATTAAATGATACAACTGATTGGTAACATTTGAATTTGCTTACCTACAAAAAACTTTACCAACTACGGCAACTAGCCCTGTTTTAACCATATTTGGCCCAAAAGATTCGCGTCGTGCTAAGTGTAACGTGGGGTAGTTTTTGCCCCAAAAGTTTAAATCATTATATCTTTTGAACTACACCACGTAGAAAAACGATTAAACCTGAAAACGGAAGAATTTTATTTTGCCATATTTTTCCTCCATTCACGAGTGTCGCGTTATGACATAATATTATCAATATAGAACTTTCGGTTCTATCTCAATCTTAAATTTCTTTTAAAATTGAGGCGACGTATGATAATCGCTCGGATAATTAGGTCTGACTGCGACTTAATAAAACTTGGAAAAGATTGGCTTCCACTAAAAACACCTTAAACCACTTTGATAACAGAATAATGTATTCGCACAAATAATACTTCACGACTTCAAGCTTCTTCGCTCAACGATCTCAGAATTAATCACTTTACTACACAATCAGGAAACCGCCAAAACTAATTTCACCAATAACTGCTTAATACTCGCCACGTCCACAGAATTCACAATAAATTATCACAAAAAACAATAATCCCTTCTTTACTCTGTCAATCAATTTCTCTCTCTCCCCGTTACTCGCTTCTCTATATTTTCTCTACTCTATCCATTACTACTACTACTAAAAAAATCCCGTCGTGTTATATATAAATCGAAAAAAACAATCCAGAAAACGCTAGCACGAAATCACGTGAAAAAAGAAAAAAAAGCACTTTAAGTTATGTAATCAGTTATCGAAATTCTTCGAAGAAGCTAGAATCTCTAGATCAATCTGGAATCATATTATGTCGTAATAACGATTGTGACGTAATAAAGGCGTACTTAGAGCAAAATCCAATTGCGAGGAAAAAAGGTCTTATTTTCTCAATCAGTAGCCGAGCGAACAAATGACACAGCACTTTACACAAATATGAAACAATTCTTACGAGGCAAATTTCTTTATTCGTGACATACGCCCCCCCTAAGAATATTATAATAATAATATTAACAACTACGAATAACGAAATTTGCGAGCCCAATTCAATACTAAGATCTTTCAGCGTACGCAAAATAAATTCAATTACCACATCTTACACACATATACAGTCCCGTAGCACTCCAACTTCGGCCCCCCCCAAAGTAAGCGCAAGAGCCCCTGCGCACAGGTCATATCACTTTAGAGGTGTAGAATTGAAAAGCTGCATTAAGAAAATACACCACAATTTGTACATAAGTAAACAGGATAATGTCAGAATAAAGCATGCCGATACCGAAGGTGCAAGTCATAAAAAATTCGGCACCGATGCCAGAGTTCAGTAGGACATTTATGCAGACACTGCGAAACGAAAGCAATGACACTGAAAAACATAAAAAAGTTATAAAAGCACAATATCATTTAAATAGTCTGGAGCGAACCTTTTTGTTCGCAAATGCTGTTATGACATTGTCATAATCAAGAGATCGGGCGCAGTCATTTTCGATTGACAGCATGGCTAATGAAGATAGTCTACTGTCTGTCATAGACGTTCTATTAAAAGTTTTGATCAGTTTCAATTTGCTGAAGCTTCTTTCAGCGCTGGCAACAGTCACGGGGCAAGTTAGTAAGATTCGAAGTGCGATGTACACATTCGGATACAATTCAAATAAATGAGTCTTTAGAAGATAGTTCAGAAAGTCTTGAGCCGTATTGAGATTGCGTTTTTTTTGTAAAATTAAAACAAACCGCTGTAGCTCAGCGCTCATTTCATCAGAATCAATGTCACCGAACTTTTTTTGGAACTCTTTACAGCAAGTAAGAAGAGCATTTTCTTGTTGCACAAGCAAAAGTTTGTCTCGTGTGTACAAAAACGAAAAGGCGGAAGAAACCTCACGTAACAAATTAAAGCGCTCCTTTATTGACATAATAGCCTGGTCTACTAATGGATAGAAAAAGTTGCTTTTAAATTTCAGTTCAGGAGTAGCTCGTTGTTCCTCTTCACCTTGGTAATCAAACAATCTACTTTTCTTTCCACTTCTTGACGGAGGAAAAGAAGGATCAATATCCAATTCCTGTACTATTTCAACAGCAGATGTTGCGGCACTGTCATAACCCGTTGTGCGATAGTTTTGCAAAAACTTTTCAGTTGCCTGGATTTCCGTTTCCATTGTATGAAGGGAGACTCCATACGATTGAAGAATCTTGCTTGCTTTATTGACTTGGAATAGGATATCATACCAAATAAACACCGACAAAAGAAAACTCCATTTTGATAAATGAGCTATCAACGATTTTGTTTCTGAGGCAGCTCTTCCATCTTTTCTTTCTATGGAAATGGCTTCCAAGTCTTTCAGTGCCAGCAACACCTCTTTTAAATTGTATCGAAGAGGTTTGATGCATTTAATTCTGCTTTCCCAACGAGTATCAGATTGTGACTTTATGGACAGCTCCACATGTTTCTTCAAAATTTCCCAACGCTGAGCAGAGGAAGAAAACAGCACATACAACCTTGTAAGTACTCCAAAAAATGTCTGTGCTTCCGTCGATGAATTAGCACTGTCAACAACAACTAAGTTAAGGGTATGGTTTGCACAGGGCACGTAAACAGCTTTGGGATTGATGTCTAGCATTCTTGCTTGGACCCCAGAATGTTTTCCTTTCATGTTAGCACCATTATCATATGACTGACCTCGACAATCAGACAATTCGAGTTGCAGTTCGGTCGCTTTTTCTAAGAAAGCGTCCAACAAGCCTTTCCCAGTACTGTCACTTATTCTCAAGTAGCCAAAAAATGTTTCTTTAACAACAGCAGCTTCTTCATTACATAGTACATAACGGAGAATGACAGACATTTGTTCATGATGTCACATATCTGGAGTGCAGTCCAAAATTATAGAAAAATATTTTGCCAATTTCAATTGCTGTAAATTTTCTTTTTCAACTTCTGTCGCTAGCAATTCAATTAGTTCATTTTGTATGGTAGGACTCAAATAGTGATCTTTAGTGTTTTTATTCTTGATTCTGTCTTGAAGCTCTTTTAGGATCGGATCTCTTCTTGCCAAAAGCTCAAATATACCCAGAAAATTTCCATTGTGAGGAGATCCTAAGACTTCTTCAGATCCTCTAAAAGCAAGATTCCTTTCCGATAGAAACAAGGCAATGTCGATAAGTCTCTCTAAAACATTTCTCCAAAAACGTCTTTCATTGAAAAAAATATTCATCTCGCGTTTGTCGATAGTGGATGAATTTCTTATTCCTTCAGCTAGCAACATCCATTGACTGCAGCATTCTTGGTAGGAAATGCCGTTTTCATGGTCTTTCAGTTTTTTCGAAAAACCCTCCCATGTATTTATACCACTACAAAAGGGGCTTAGTGTTTTTCCAAATAGCTTACAACAAAAGCAAAAAACTTGATCTGATTCCCCAGAATAAACTAGCCACGACCGTGAAACACTTTCACCATTAAATAACACACGTTTATAATGGTTGGAGGAAAAACGTCGCCTTGGAGTTGTGTTATTATATGGAAAATTCATTATTAGTTGATGTGGTCCACGCTTTACTATATCACATCGTTGAGCATCAGAAATACTTTCAGGCCATTTACATGGGTCATCAGGGATAGGGGTAAATTGAGATTGAGTTATTTTTGATATTGAAGGTTGCGTATTGGCAGGTAAATCACAACTTACATTTTCTGGAAATTCACAATCACTTTGATGCTGATCGTCATAGTCTTCTTTTTCTTGTACACTATAGTTTTCTTCATCCCTCTCGGTACTAGTGCCAGGTCTACTCTGCTCAGTAATCTTGAAAAAATCTGTCATCTTGGGCAATTTCGCTACAGCATCTCAAGCAGTGGCTGCTTCTTTTCTCTTTTGAGCACCACTTTTTGAACGTTTCATTCTATACAATGTCAATAAAATACTTTATCTGCACTCTGCAGTGTATATACAGGGTGGCCCAAAAGTAGGTATACACTTATTAAAAGTATGGTTTAGGTCCAAAAGTAGGTTTGTAGTTCTCATGTAGGCACTTTAAACCTCTAGAATGATAATTATATCTTAGACGGAAACTGTTTAATCTCTTAAGTGCTCAAAATGTCCTCCGCCAACATTGCCACATTTACACCTGTTCAAAACACTCTGACACACAGTGCGGCACTAATTTCGATCTTCATCAACTTCTATGGATGCGTCACAAATGTAATCTTTTAATTCATTTACTGTTTTGGGATTCTTTTTATACACCTTGTTTCTTACAACACTCCCAAAAAGGAAATCCATTGGTGTCAGGTAAGTGAGCGTGGTAGCCATTCACTGCTACCCCTTCTTCCAAACCAACGCTGTGGAAGGACTTCGTTAAGATAATCTCTTACTCTTAACGCCTAATGTGGAGGTGCTCCATCTTGCTGAAAGAAGAGTTCATCGAAATCAGGTTTGGTTTGGAGTTGTGGCACTACCACTTCACGAAGAATTTCCAAATAATTCTCTCCATTAACTGTATACCTACTTTTGGGCCACATAAAGTGCACTGCTGGTAATTTCAAAGCGCATAAAAATAGTTTAATAACTGTATACCTACTTTTGGGCCACCCTGCATATTGTCCCGGTATTTATAGCCAAACAGAATTCCAGACCATTCTATGATTGTTGCGTAACAACGGCATTGTTACGTCAATCGAATATTCAAGATTCTACCAGAAAATCAATCGAAATATTCTAGATTCTGCGAGATAAAATGACGTTGCATTCACTTATGATGTCACAAGCCAATTTCTTCCTACAGTTTAAATCGGTTGTAAAGAAGTCTGCTGAACTGAAAATAGTCACGTAGCCAAAAAGTAATTTCAGATTAACTTGGGCCCCCCCCCCAATTGGGGGGTTTGGGGGGCGGCTGCTACGTCTCTGCACATATACAATTAAAGCATAGCGCAAACAATACACATAAACACAGCACAATTAATCCATCACACGACTAAGATAATCAGCCGCTACGTTATCCTTCCCAGGAATGTTTTGCACAGTATAATCGTACCCTTGCAAAGCCAAGGCCCATCGCATTATGCGATCGTTCTGATACTTGGTTTTATTTATGTACGCAAGGGGCTGGTGATCGGTTTGTAAAACAAACGGTTCGCCAGCTAAGTATAGCCGGAACTTGGTTACGCCCCACACAATACCTAAACATTCTTTTTCTAAAGTTGAGTATCTGGTCTCAGCTGGCGCGAGTTTCTTGCTGGCATACGCCACTGGGTACAGTCTCTCATCATGCTGTTGCATGAGGGCGGCACCCAGCACAAAGTTCGATGCCTCAGTTTGTAGTATGAATGGCTTACTGTGATCTGGTAACTTCAAAATTGGTCGCTTCAATAAACAGTCTTGCAAGCTGCTGAAGGCTTTTTCTTGAGCTTGCCCCCATCGAAACTTGTTTGGTTGTTCCTTGCGCGTTAAATCAGTCAATGGCGCTGCAACCGCTGCAAATGTGGGGATGTGTGCACGGTAATAGTTCGCTAACCCCCAAAACAATCTTACCTCCTTCTTAGTAGTCGGTCTGGGTAAGGTATTTATCATCTCATCGTCGTTCATGCTCAGATCTTCACTTTCTCCTATGACTCCGGTACAAACTTCACAAGACATTACCTGGTTATTGTCCGAATTTGGGTGTAATGCTTCGTCTTGGTCAGCTCTTTCGATGTATTTCTTCAGCATGTTCGCATGAAACGTCTTCGCCTTTTATTTACTTCTACCCGGTAATCATTACCTTTTCCACACCTGCTCATAATTTCATAAGGCCCTTTCCATTGCATCAGAAGCTTGTTTGTGTCGGTCGGCAGTAGCAATAAAACCTTGTCACCTTCTTGAAATTCTCTTCTTTTAGCTCTTCTGTCATACAGTGTTTTGTTCTTCTTCCGACTCTTTAGTAACTCCTCCTGAGCAATCTTCATGGTGTTGTCCAAGCGTTCTCGCAATTCGAAAACATACTGATAGCTCGTCTTGACTTCTGCCCCATCTGTCCCTCCTGTCCACAGCTCCTTTAAGATTTGAACTGGCCGGCGTACTGTCCTCCCATACAACAACTCAAACGGTGAAAATCCGGTGGCCTCCTGTGGCGCTTCTCTGTATGCGAATAGTAAGGGGTTAACAAAACGATGCCACTGGCCAAAGACGTCTTAGCATTTTCTTGAGTGTACCATTAAAACGTTCGACCAATCCATTGCAGATAAGATGATACGGCGTAATTGTTAGTCGCGTTATAAACAGCAGCCTTGAAACTTCCTCCATGCATTTCGATACAAACTGTGTGCCAAGATTACTCAAAACTTCTTCTGATATTCCTAGACGGCTATACATATCCTGCAATGCTTTTGCCACTGTCTCCGTTTCAATATTCTTGAGTGGAACAGCTTCAGGGTATCTAGTTGCGTAATCTACCAAGGTCAGGATATATCGATGTCCCTTATCGCTTGGAGGTGAAATTGGTCCAACTAAATCCACGGTGACTCTTCTAAACGGCATGTTAATCAAGGGCATATCTCCTAGTGGCACACGGGTAACGGATCCTTTAGCAGTCGTCTTCTGACACACATCACATGATCTGCACAAACTGGTAATATCACCTTGCATGCCAGGCCAGTAGAAATTTGTTTGAATGCGGTCTTTGGTTTTCTTGATCCCACGATGTCCTCCAAAAATCGATTTGTGGGCGACTTCCATAACCTTCCTCCTCAATGTTTTTGACACCATAGTCTGCTTTGAGCACTCACCTAATCCATAAACTTGGTTCCGAATCCTATGTAAAACACCTCTACGCTTTTCATATTTTATTTCGTAGTCTCCCTTTCTAACAGCATCCTCCAGATCCGCATATTTTTCCAAAGTATTGTCCTCCTCTTGCAGTCTTGCCAATTCATTCTTCGTAATGGAAGTCTGAGACGTCACGTCTTTCGTAACTAAAGGCTTGACTGTGATATCCTTTCGAACTTGAGCCCTGGTGACCGCAGCGGCACATGTTTCCACACCAGGAACAGGATCATCCGGATTCCGTGCCCCAGGAATGTTTCCAATAACCAGGTCAAATAAAGGGTCTCGCAAACATATGGCTTGGGTTACTCCCTTATAGTAAGGCGTGTCCACCTTAATCTCAGCAATAGGCGCCTCCTTCAATGTCCGGTCGATAGCCATCACATGACCCATGCTACCAGTAAAATCTTCTTTCTTCACCAACTCTCTCCTGACAATAACACCATTGCAGCCTGTATCACGAAGGACCTCAACTACATTCTCACCCACTTTTCCGGTCGCAAGAGGCATACAATTCTTATTTTCATTACTCAAGCAAGCACCATTACGCACGACTTTAATTTTCTCTCGCGATTTGAGCTCCAAATATTCTTCATCTTTCGCTTTTGCATCATCCGATAATCTTCCAACTTGTGCAGTGCATCCAACTCGGTACGGTTGTGACGGAGATCTAAGGTTGTTGCCTCCTCCCCGAGGAGCAGCTTGAGGGTGGGGTGCGTTCCAACAAAATCTCCACTTGTGCCCAATTCCACCACATTGGTAGCACGTGACTGCGTGTCTAGCTGGTCGGTTATACTCATTTCGTCCACCTTCTGGTTTAACACGACAGTCAATCGCCCGGTGACCAACGCGATTACATAAGAAACACTTCAGGGTCCTCCCAGGATGGAATCCACTATGATTGTTTTTCACACCGGCTCTTGCGCTATCACGTTTGATCACTTCCTTACTCGACAACTTTTGATTGCGTGCTGCCAAATATTGGTCAGCCAACCGTGACAATTCATCCAGAGTTTTGGGGTTGCTCTGCTTCAGCCATATCGACAGATCTTTGGAGCGGGAGCTAGTGAACTGCTCGCGTACAATCAAATCAACCATGCCCACAAAGGTTTGCTCCACTTCGACCAACTCTACCCACTTGGTGAAATAATTTTTTAACCCAATATGAATTGACTTGGGCTTTCGTGCCCAGAGAGAAGTCTATGCCACCACTTCATGCTTTTCCTCTTTATTTCATAAAGCTGGCGTTGCATGTCGTGTTTGTCCACTCCACCCATGTTCTGATTATAGTCTTTTACAACCTGGGGGCAGATGGTAGTTACTTTTTCCTCGTCTTTCCGCTTTCTTTACATTGTAGCAGTTTCAATTTTGTGATAATTTGATATCAAGTGCACTGGTTTGCTGTCTTTTCATTTATAGAGACTGAGTCCATCTCAAGTGCACTTAAGTTCAAAGTCACCTCTTTCGAGTGACTTTTTATCAGCTATAACCAGCAAATCTTTCCGATTTGGTCGTATAGTTCCATAAGCCAAAATATTTTTTTCTTTTTAGTTCTTTTAACAAAGAAACTGATGAGAATAAAATATGAAAAATAGCTTTGTGGTATTTTCCTTGCAACCAGTCGGTTAACTGATAACAACATTGCCTGTCAGACGAAGATTTTGAGCAGAGCTCTCTTCCGAAATATTTTACCTGTATACACTTCAAATTTGTAAACATAGCCATGATTGTCTTCAACGCACCACAGTTTATATTCACGCTTAACCCATATCAGGCCGACCCCATTTTTTTTTATGAAATTTGTTTTACAGGTTTCTTAGATAGCAAAACTGACGTAATTAACAATATTTTTGAAAAAAAACATTGGGGAGTGATTTTACCCAAGAAAATGCTTGCGTCAGTTTAAACTGACGCTGGCTGTAGAAGGGTACTGTAAAAAAAAAGCAAATAATCTAAAAAGTTTGTAGAATTTGGTTGTTTATATTTTTAAAAATCATACTTTGAAGTCTTTTTTGAACTGTGTAACTAATATTAGTTTACAAAAACTAAATTACTGTTTTTGCGATTCGCCTCAGCGGGTCGTTGGTTTGAATCTCGTGCAGGTTATATGAATGCTTTTGCATTTGGAATTATATAAAGTAAAGTTTTTATTATTTCCTACATTTTTGTGTGAAAAATATTGAAACGTTTTGTCAAAACATCTCATTTATTCAAAATGAAAACTTTCAAAACATTCCGGATGTAGTCCGACATTGCACTTGGAACAAAAGTATAGAGAAGTGCCTTTGCAGTCTTTTTTCGCGCATTTCCGTTGTTTTCCTTTTCTGATCCAGCGGTGTTTTTTTCTCCAGCCCTAACATGATCTTTTGGCATTACTTTTGAAAACAAAGTTACTGAAGTCGCTTTTGTGGAAAAATCTTTGTAATAGGACTCCACAATCCGTCTACGAAACTCCAAATTGTCGATAGCAATCTTTCCTTCATCGAGTTTCTTTGTTCGGTACAATTGGAAAGCGTTGTTGATCGCCATATCGATGCAAAAGCGAAACAATGGCCACCACCACTTTTTACTACGCAGGTTAATAATGTAGGCAGCCAGATTTTGATCTAATCGATCGACTCCTCCCATATTTCGATTGTACACACTCACGACTTTTGGTTGCTCGATTTCGATTTGCTTTTTTGCATTTTTACTGTATCTTTTCACTTTTTGCACAGGTTGTTTGCCCGCAAAGGTAGATAAAATGTTGACGACTTTGTTGTCTTTCCAACGAAGTGCTGCCATATTGGTTGATGTTTCCACGGCAACATCAGACTCCCCGCGCTCCTTTTTTTCCATTGCTCTTACTGTTTCAAGTGGAGGTTCTTCCATTCTATTTAAACAAACGGTCCCAGTTACAGTAACTGATTTCGGTCGCAAGTAGCGTATTAGCTTCGGACTAGTAAAAAAATTGTCCATCACAGCGTGGTAATTGCAGCCTGGTTGAGTAGGCAATACTTTTACCAAGTGTGCGACAACTGAAGCTCCTAATCCAAGGCCAATGTCACCATATTCCGTCAAAGCAACATCTTTACCAGCATAAGGTCGGAATTGAATGCAGTAGCCTAGAGGTTTGGCCATAACCCACATTTTGTAACCAAATTTTATTGGCTCGCCATGTATGTACTGTTTCGCCCCATGCTTTCCAAAATACGGTACCATGGACTCATCTATACTGACGTGCTGTTCTGGAAGATAATTTTCCAGACATTGTTGATTTAGAGAATTGAATAATGGACGCACTTTTGCAAATTTGTCATTAGGATCGAGTTCGTTGTTATTGCTCAGATGTAGAAATTTTTTACATTCTTTGAAGTCATTCTTTGACATTAGCGATGAGACAAGACGGTTGTTGGTGTCATCACGCAATTCCCAGTACCTTTCTTGTCGCGGTAATTTTGCGTAACCACTGAGAATTATAATTGCTAAAAATGATTTTAGCTTTCTTTCTGTCATGATGAAATTGTGATTTCCTTTTTGTCTAGCATACCTTGTTGATTCATCACAAATTCTCTTCAGCTCCTCATTAATGATGAACTTTTTAAAAAGCTGGTGCGGTTGCAAATTTTCCTCAAAAACTGTTGGCGGTAAAACCCATTTGTCCATTTTCAACCGAGAGTTGATATCTCTGTGCTTCCATTTAAGTTTTTCAGTAGTTGCAATTTTTCTCTAAAATAATTGTAGTGGTTACTAGTAAAAACTTCTGCAATTCAAGGTTTCGTCAAAACAGTGAGCTCGATTAACATTTAAGTCTTTCCTGGCCAAGAACTATTATCATTTGTAGAAACAAAATTTTAAAATTTCTCTAATGATATGTGTAAATAATATTAATGTAGTCAACTTTATACTATTTCTACCAATAACTTATTGAAATACGTAAAAAACTGGAGGCACAAACCTTTTTGACTCTCGGAGCTTCAGCATCTTCTCCGGTACATTCAGGTGTTGATAAGATAATTTCCATCTAAAACAATGTTGTTAACAACAGCTGCACTAAAAATTCTAAATTTTACGTAGGCGATAAATTTTAAGTTTAAATTTATTTTTTGATTTCTCGGCCAAACGCTACTAAAATAATCGCACCCAAAATAATAAATCAGTTTCCGGCTAGGGAGAAAGATGTTCTATTTACTAGACTAGATTAACGAAAAGTAGGTAGGCTATACCAAATAAAATCAAATCATAAAACTTGAGAAAATAAAGCAGTAGGTATATCTATCGGATATAAAAAACAATTGACGAATATAAGAAGAAACAAAAAAGTATTTTTGCATATTGTAGTATACCTGCTCGCAATCATCCTGGGAATCCAAGTGAACTTCAGCCGTTGCAAGGAGTTGATTTCTGCTTAAATTATCTGGTATACCATTCATGTCATCTCCGTCATCCTCTTCACTGTCGTTTCCATTATCATTTGGGGGAAATAATACAATACTTGGGGTTGACTGTAGCAACTCTTCCGATTTATTGAGCTCCTCCAGAGCTTCCAAAGCCTCATAAACATTCATATCTCTACAGTACTTTAAGTCAAATTTCAAGAAAGTCTAAAAACACCTCAAATCCTAAACGTAGATAAAAAGTAAACTGACTCAACATCTATTTTATAAAAACAAAAACACTATCTTTATAACTTTTCTAATAACTGCTATTCACTTTCTTTTCTGTTTATTAGCAATGCACGTGGTGAAAGGCTAGATAGGCATTCCTAATTACTAACCTGAATGTTTCAGAAAAATGATTAAAAGTTGATTACGAACTATAAGATAACAGATACAGTTGTTATCAGCATACTTTGAAAGCTTGCACTTTAACGCAGGCATGTTTTGGCGCTACAATAACATTATATGGCTACAATAACTTTTTTAAGGATAAATTTTTCTGTAATATTCCATTATTTCGTAATCCTTGTAACTATTCAGGCGTAACAATCTAAGAGTGATCACGTGTGAAGCATACAAGTTCACGGCAAAACTTAAATCTACAATTTTGCTTTACACATTTAACTGATTGCAGCGAAATTGTAGATTTAAGTGGTTTTGCAGCGAATATTTCCTTTTTTTTAAAGTACCCGTTCAGGGCCAGCGTCAGTTTAAACTGATTTCGAAAATTTAATAAACAAACAAAAAAAGAAATAAGTTTTTGAAATTTTTTTTGGTTAAGTCAGTAAAGCATTAAATATTTTATATATCTTAACGATTTTATTGTTTTTGGACCGCAATAAATATCTCAAATAGTATTACGAAAAACCAAAAACAAAAAAACAAAAAAAAATGATTTTTTTGTTTTTTCTTTTATTAAAACTTTAAAAAAGAAAAATAACTAAATCCTAAAAGATCACAATTAAAGTTAGTAATCTGTAAGTCCACCAAAAGCAAAAAATAGGACTTGGGGCTGCTTTTATTAAAAAAAAAGAAATTTTTTTACGCGTCAGTTTAAACTGACGCAGGCCTGATATGGGTTAATTGGTTTCATATGATTGTACTGTTTTAGTGAGGTCCTGACCTTGAAACGAATCATCGATTTATCAACAGTGATATGTTCACTTGGTGAATGTTTTTGTACTGAAAGATGATTTAGCCGCTGCACCAGAGGACGAATTTTAAAAATTTTGTCGCTTTGCGATGAATCAATTTTGCTATTGTCGTTGAGGTGAAGATTGCTCAATGTGCAAAAAAGGCGCTAAAAAAATGTCGTTTTATCCCGACTGACATCTTGGCTCCTTCGTCCAAAATTTCTTCGAAGGCAGCTAAGCGTCTGACGTAACGTGGCAGCAACATAAATGCACTTTGCAAGTTCACACGTAATATTTCCACGCATTTATTGTACAGTAGGAATAGTCCAACGGTTTCATTTATGACGTCAATTTGCTAATAATAACTTAACGTTTCTCTCAGTCCTGGCAGAATTCCAATGTTTCAAATACTTTAAAGTTTGCCTGTAACATTAGTTTGCTTATAACCACACTTTTTGTTTTTCCTCAGACGTATTTTTTTGATTACGGCATTTTTAACCTAGTTCAGTGGTTTTCAACTGTTTTTGGCATGTGGCCCATTTTCGAAACGCACAAAGGCGCATGGCCCGATTACATATTTTTTCCAATTTCACAAGCGACCTCAAAAAAGTTATCATAGTAAATTTCAGGGATGTTGTCCAAAGAAAATATATAAACAAATGGTCAAGAAAATTTTCCAATTACACTCTATGTGAAGGGTAAATAAAGTAGTGGCCCCGTGAAGACTGTGGTCCGCGTACTAAAAATATCTGATGTAGGCCTTCATCATCTCTCACTAATGATCTTTATTTTTTAATTCGATTAAGACGCCAGTTTGTGAGTTGTAGCTTGTTTACTCTGCCACTTCTTTCGCAGCAGGAACTGGAGTTAACTGTGTGTCAAGATATTTAAAGATGAACTACAAAACAAGTCCGAACAAAAATTGTATGGGCGTAAACGCAGTTTTTAAAATTTCTGCTGGAGAAAAGAGGCAAAACTGTGACAATGCGCTTCGGTGATGCAATAATTCGCGTAATTACATCGGCCCCCAAAAAGGTTCAAAACATGTAACCTATCGGTCACTTGTTTGTGAACCTTTCGGCCGCGGCGAAATACCTGGTTATTTCTGTTTAATAAGTTACATTTGATCACTTGAACTCTGCGACCTGAAAAACAGTACAGTGAACCCTCGTTTATCGCGGGGGATACGTTCCAGAAATAACCCGCGATAGGTGAAATCCGCGAAGTAGTCAGCTTTATTTTTTACTGTTATTTTACAATGCAATACTGTACTGCAGAATGAAACAAAAAACAAAACCTCTTTTCAGGCCCAAAATGTGTTTAAGAAATAGAAATATTAACATATATATCAACTTTTTTCACTTTTTTCAACTTTTTTCACTTCTAGACAACAGTAAAGCTCCTGAGCCAATCAGGATTCATTGTAAAAATAGCACTGTAAAAAATTCCGCGAAGCAGCGAAGCCGCGATAGGTGAAGCGCGATATAACGAGGGATCACTGTATTTCGTAAACCTTTCAGAATGTCAAATCAACAGTGCATGTAAATAAAATTAACCTCATTCTGTGTTTTAATTAACCGTTGAACGAATGTGAAAAAAGAAATCGCAAATTTTTGATAGATAAATTTCTATTTTTGTGAAAAGCATTTGAAACTTGACCGCATTTCTATCTTTGTTGAAAGCATTCGAAACTTGACCCGAAGTTCTGTTTTTTTGAAAAGCATTCGAAACTTGACCGAAGTAAAGGAAACAGGGAAATTCATGGACGCAAATATCCGCGAGTTTGACAAACGCAGCTTTTAAGTCGAGCAAAAAATTGAAAAGCTGATATAGTAGCAACGCATAAAACTACACGGTCTCATTCATTTGTAGGCACTTTTGTGCAAAGCATTTGTGAAGAGGCTGCCCTTCCAGAAAAAATTCTTGGGGTGCCACTTACTACTTTACTCAGCGCCACTGACTACGGGCAGATCTAAAAGACTGCAATAGCCGCGCGCGCGCATTAAAGAAAGGTTTCTTTGAGCAGTGCACAACTTTCTATGAGTTTTGACTATTTAGTGATTTTTTCTTACACAGGTGAACGTAATTAGATGATACACTTTAATGTTGAATCATAAAACAGTTTTGGAATGGTCAATTGCAAACGATAATTTTTTACAGTACCCTATAGTTGTAGGCAAATTTTACTGTACTACACATTACCTTTCAAGCAATTGACATACTCGTAAATAGGCTACATATTAACATAAAAGTTTTCAAAGAGATTGAGACTAGAATCCATATGTTTGTCTTTACGTTTCAGAGCCTATTTCAATCATGATTGGTAAGCTATCATCGCACATAGCTGTCAGCTACATTTCATTTAAAAAACAACATTTTGGGGTGGTATCTGAAACTAACATTGGTTAGAAGTCGTATTCTTTTTTACTTATAGTTTTCATAACTGGCAAGCGTGAGAAGGTTATTTATTTGTAATTAATAAAAACTGAATCATTCCCTCAAACAATGGTGTTTTTCGTGCCAAAATGAAACCGAGATCTATGTGGTTTTTAGTATTTTATCAAGCGCGATTGAAATTGGAGTTGAAGGGTAAAGAAAAAAATATACATTTTAATCACTTCCGGTTTCCAACTTTCCTCAAAAAATGATGTCTTGTCTCCTTGTGTGAAGCTAAAGTTCGAGAGCTCTTTTTACTGTAAATATTGCTCTTTAGCTACGATTAAAATTAGCCGGGAAAAGTAAAAAAAACTTTTTCATTTGCTTTATTATAATTGCTTGAGAGACAGTTTGTTATACAAGTGATATTTAAGTCGCTATTGCTTACTGTTGCATCACAGCCACGTGTTGATTACGTAAGGCGTTGCACTGCTCTAAAAAAGCCTTGATCCAATCTTGAATTCCTATTTACCGTTTCCCACACATTAAACGTTTGGTTGAAAATTTTGCTGGCAAATTGCAAAAAATTTAGCCAACTGAAAAAAATTACCAAATATCGCCGGATTTTTCTCGCATCGTTGAATTCAAATTGCGAATTTGCCGAACATGTTTTCGCAAATTCGCACGTTTTTGGCGTTTAAAAGCAACACTGCTACTATGACTTGCAAACGTACTAGACTAGCTCGCTAGCTCAGGAGAATTAACCTTGCTTACCATGCACTTTATCTATACCCAAAAGAAAAAGTGCTACGAACTGTTGCTTAGACTACAAGTATTATACAGGTAAGTGAAGTAAGAGTGAACTGCATGCAAGTGGTAGAGTACTTTGGCTAGCTAGGTCTAATGATACTTGGCTTGGTAAAACCTGTCCTACTTCTCCAGGTCTTCTGCACTAAAGTGTTTTATTTTTCATTAACGATACAATATTGTTGCCTACTTCAGGTTGGATTTCAAAGTTTAAACTGCAATTCTAAATTAACATCACACCGATTCGCGATTATATTACCTTTATCAAAAAATTGTCAAAGTTAGTTGCTTTTTGATGCAAGAAAATGGCCAAAATTTTGAAAATTAACTTCTGACAGAGTATACTACAGTCCTGGCGGAAACTATGAGTCCCAGGAAGGTAGCAACTTCCTACTCCTCCCAATGTGAATTTGAATTGGCAAAATACACACCAAAAAAATCTTTGTAAAATGCTCTCCAGAAGTCCACGAAAAACGTTTGTCAGCAAAATAAAGGAAAAAGTCAAGTTTATATGAAAAAAGAAATAAAAAAAGTCCAAAATATTACCTGATCTATTATTCAAGTATGAATCATGACAATCTAACAAAACGTAAAATCTAAAACAAAATGACATTGCTAGAGTAAAGGATCTCAATGAGTCAGATAGGTTTTTGGTTTGATTTTTTGTTGCGAATGCGCATAATGTTAAGTGAGAGTTGGTGGGATCTACAGTACCTGTCAGTACTAAAAGGATTAATATCTTTTTCACACGAAGGTATTTTGTTGTCAAGAAACGGATTTGACGCAATTTACGTAGCACATGTGTGAGACACCAGAGAAGGAGCGAAAATTCCTTCGCTTGTTTGAGGTCAACAACATCAAACTGCTGTGCTCAGCTATTTCAAAATTTCTCGCTCTCATTCTTTAGTGTTTATGCTCCAGCTATTCGCTCTTGTCCGACGAATAGTAGAGCCGATTCCTTTTCTCTCTCCATCCTTTACTCCTCCAGAAATCTCTTTATTCTGGGAAACGTCAATTGCCATCACCCCCTCTGGGATTTAAAAGGTAGTTCCGACCCCCGTGGGGAGGAAGTATTCGATTGGGTCATCTTTTCTAACCTCCTTCCTCTCAATAACCCTGACATACCTACTGACATACCCATGACGTCGCTTCTCTGGCAGTCGCTACTCTCCTGATATCTTCTTTGCTCCTTTCTCTCTCGCATTCTCTTGCTCTTGGGAGGTGCTTCAGGATCTGGGTTATAATCGCCTACCAATTCTACTGACCATCCCTCTTTCTTTGCTATTTCGCCCCAACGAACGTCACCCTTCCTTCAATTTTCAGAAAGCTTGTTGGAATAACTTTTTACTTTGACCCTCACTGTCCTTCTGCAAAGGAATACTTGTATCTTTCTCTTTCCTCTGCTGCTGCTCTCTTTACTTCTCTGACACTAAATGCGGCCAAGTCTTCCATTCCTTTTGGCCGCATCGAACGCCATCCTAAAGCCTGGTGATCCGCTGAAGTGAAAGATGCGGTTAGTGAAAGATGTAAGACAAGGAGCTCTGATTCGATTGGAGCGCTCGTCTGAGTACTGGTATCTTGCTCTCAATTCCAGCAAATATGAGGCCTCTTCCATCTCATTGGATTTCTACCAAGCTAACCTCCACCCCAACCTCTCCTTATTCAACTCCCGCCTCCGTTTCAATCCCACTCCAACTTTTCTTGGAATCACCTTCGACCGCTTTCCTTTCCTTTTCTAAACATATATCTGCGCTAAAGGCCAAGTTTTTCTTTCGTCTCAAGGCCTTACGCTGTATCTCTGCTTCCTCATGGGGCCCATCTAAGGAGTCCCTCTCTCTTCTGTACAAAGCTTTTCTTCGGCCCCTTCTCACATATGCTTCACCCGGATGGTTTCCTTTCTAAGCGTTATCAATATCACTAAATTGGAAGCCTCCATCGCCCGGCTAGTCGCGCCATCTTTGGCTGCCTCTCGTCCTCCCCTATCCCAGTTCTCTTCTCTGAGGCTTTTTTTACCTCCCCTACAGTCACCCCGACTCATTTGCTCGGTCATCTTATGAGCGGGCTCTTCGTCTCCCAACCTCCTTTCCTATTTCAGGTTTGACCAGACTTGAAGTGAGACCAAGACTCTTCAGATCGTTCTGGAGAGCTTTTGCGTTCACTCACACGCTCATGCTTCCTTCTACTTCCCCTAGGGAGGCTCTTCTTGCTTGCCCTCAGTCTCCTCCTTGAAACCTGCTTTCTTACACCGTTAAGTCCACCTTTTCCCCTTCATGCTCCCGCCCTGATCCCCCACTTTCTCACCAGGGTGCGGCTCTCGGTCACCTTGATTCTCTCCCACCTTACAATGTGGTACTCTGGACTGACGGCTCTGTTCCTTTTCCTTTTAGCAAAGGTGGCTCTGGCGTACCTGCCAACTGCTTTCAGGCACTGAGGCCACTCTTTCCTTTTCAGCAGGCCCAGTATGCTCAAGTTTTTCCACTGAAGCCTGCGCCATTCTGCAAGCTCTTTGCTGGTCTCGGCAGCACCAATAAGTCTGCCACTTCCCTTCTCCTCCTATCTGAATCTCGCTCTGTCTTCTTCTCCATCTTTCCTTTTACCGCAATCTCTCTGGCAGATCTGGCAGGAACTGTGTTCTCTCTCCTCCTGTATTATCAGGCTACAATGGGTCCCCGGATACTCGTTTCTCCCTGGAAACGACGCGGCTGATGAGCTGGCCAGACAAAGAGCGCTATGCGTGCCCTCCGCAATCCCTTGTAGTCTCTCTCCTCCTATCTCTCGTATCCATTCTTGTTTTTTTCTCGGACAGGAGGCGTACTGTCTCTAAATTCTTCGACATACAAGTTTCCTCGTTTTTTACTGAGGAATTTATTCTCCCTCATCGCGCTCGCTGTGTTTTTTCTCGTCTTTGCAGCAACAAATACAGCCTACTGTTAAGCTCTTATCTTTCAAGATTGGCAGAATTTAGAATCCTTTCTGCAGCGCCTGCGGACACCGTCCCAGGACACCTCTCATCTCATTCTGCATTATCCAGCCTCGGACTCTTTGCGGCACTCACTCTCTGGCGACTCTCTGTCTCTATACGATTTCTGTTCGAGGCCCTGGGTAGTTGCCCGGCTTCTGAGGCACCATGGTCTTCCACCATGCCTCCATCACTCGGATGGGGTCAGGTAAAAACAACAATAACAAGTAGATCCATTGAACTAAAGCTGTAGGTGGTCAAACATTTTCCATCACGCAATTCTACGCATTCCATGATCTATTGTGAACCTTAAAAATTCTTTCTATTTGCATAGCGTGCTTTAATTTATTGCTTGGCTACGAGCTGTATCAATTTTCTAAAATAATGCAACTTTTTACAATCTATAAAATAGTCAAGGTTTCAACGGTGGTCTAAAGAAATTTTGCTCGAAATATGGAATCGGTATGTCGATAGACAGCGATTTATTACCAAAAAAGCAAATTAGTAATATCCAATTTACATGCATATCAAAGATCAATGTTTACCAGAAAACTACTTTTAGGTACAAAGTTATCAGAGGGAAAGTTTAACAAGTTGTTTTCTCAAGAGCAGAATTGCCAGTTCATCTAACGCGGTCACTGCCACATATTTTGCATTTACGGAGAAACACAAATGACATTTTGAAGTAAAAATTAGATATTTGAAGCTTGTAGCATACGATAGGAACATTTTTCGCGAAAGTCTGTCAACCATTTGCCAATAACAGAGTCAGTAAAACATGCTTACAGAAAATAAGTACGTAGGCGGTGGTTTCACCCGCTGAATCAAAGAGATTGTTTTATGATGGTGATGATGACTCAAATTAGTTCTGCTCTCTCTTCTTTGCGAAAAAAGATAAAGGATAGAGGTTAGCCAGCAAAACATTGTTTTACAAATAATTTCTGCTTTTTGTGCCATTTTAGAAATAATTTTGAAAGCCTTGTAGATAGGGTAAGAACCGTCCTTTATTTTTTAATTCTGTCCTTGTCCTTGTCCTTTTAATTCTTTATTTTGAAATCGATCCTACGAATTTTAGGAATTCTTAGAGATGAAAATCTGTACGTGTGGAAAAGTGATAACTTTTTTTAGAGATCGCACTAAAAAGTTTAGGAAACTATTGGAGATTGAAAAGAAAATCATTAACTTTGTGTCTGAAAAGTGATGATCTTTTTTGGGAGGGGAGAAAACATTTATGATTCAGATTGGAAAATGTGCTGGGATATCATCAAGCATGCAAATTTAGGTGAATGCAAATCTAACTTTTTACATTAGCCCTCCAATTTTGGCTTGGGTCCCCCCTCTCGGCAAGCTGGCGACCCACCCATGCTCGTATTTTAAAAGCATATTTCATCAATATTATCTGTTCTATATTTTTGGTTGAGAAAATTTGTAATCTTGTAGACTAGAATATGGAGTGTCATATACAGAGCTCATGCGCATGGAAGTATAATCACAACAAAAAATAAACATTGACCAACACGAGAAAGTTTTCCATAGTTAATTAGTTAGCTTAATTTCCAACCGGCAACCCTATTTATATGCAGAGTGTTTGGTTGTTGGGTGTAGTTGCGCTGGTGATTTGTGTCAATTGGGCTCTAGCAGAAGGTATATCTAGTTTGCTAGCGAAACGACGATTTTTGTTTGCCATTCATAATAGAAGAAATGCGGTTTGTGTTGCGTTTTTATTGAGTCTCGTTTTCAACTGCTTGCTGTTAGAATAAGCTGCTGCATTTGGCATACGTGGATATGCATTTGGTTGTTATACCATTTTTAAGGAAACTGCACGTACAATTCAATCCATGGTGGCCTATGCTCACGGAATGCTAAAACAAAATAACTTTTCAATAACATATTTGCATTTAAAAACATAACGAACTACCAGACTGAGTGCTGGGTCAATGAAATTAGTAAATAGAATAATACAGTGCAAAAAAACATGGAGCGCTATGTTGACTGTGAGCAAATATAATTGTCGGCAAGACCACTGCGCGAGTGGGGCCTTGAGCTGCGTTGGCTATTCATCGCGAAATTTGATTTCATTTGACAAAACATCAATTCTGAATATCTATGAAACATTGAAAATGGCTCGTGAATTTGCGATTCCAGCTTCTTTCTAAATTTTCGTATACTTTTTCCATGAAACATTTTAGCAATAAATATTACTTGCAAAATGATATTTTATGATAATTAAGCCAAAATTGTGTACTAACATTTCTGTGATCTAGAGAAAGCTTTCTGAAAAATATTCTCCGCTTTTTTAACCCTTTAAATATTATTTCTTACTTCAAGTCCGGGAAAATTATTTGGAGCCACAAATGTAGGTCACACTTTAAAAACTTTTGTTGAGGTTTTAAATTACCAAACAGGCTTTTTTCTCATTTATTACCTTTGTTACTGTGTATATTTTCACGCGGGCATTAATTGTTCAAAGCGTCCCGCAGAACAGGTTTTTGAATGTTCGACTATTCATTACTGCGTGACGTTTTTCCTGAAAACTACATAAAAACAACCATACTTTTATATCTGTCTAGCTGCGCGGTAGAAACAGTACCGATGACAATACGTGTTATGGAATTGTAATTATGTATGACAAAGATTTACACTATAAAGTTGGCAATGCGATGGAAAAGTGATATTGCTCTTCACTCATCAGCAGTCACTTTGCTTGTGATACAATTCAAGAACAAATGCCTTTCTTCTATTGTTTTTTGTGAACTTTAGTTACCTCTTGTTCACGACTGCCCGTTTCGCTCTCAGGCTGCTACGACGAGCGCAGAGTGAGATCACTATCTTTTTTTGTCTTTTAGCTATATGTGTCCATATTTTAGCAGTCATGTGTATAAATTTGCTAATAACTTTCGATCTACGGCCAACAGTCAACTTAATTTTGTGAAAAATAACTTGAATTATTTTTAGGGAAATTCATAAAATCTTGATATTGTTGGGTCATCGTGGACAAAGTTGTACTTGAGAAAAAATTGCTCGGGCAATTATTGCCCTGCTTGGGACGAATAGGGTTAAAGCCACAACATCAGCAAGCTCAGCGAAAATTGTTACGTGGCAAGAAAAGCGACGAGAATCAAACGACTGTAAAAGCAACGTATATACGTCATTTGTCTGGGCGTTTCCAATTTGCTCTTTCTGCAGCTATCTTTCGCAGCTCAACAAACGGTGTTCAAAAATTAGAGATATTCCGTTATACAGAAAAATTTGGATTATTTATGTTGACAATACTTGCAGCAGCAAAAAATTTTGCTATAAAACTAAAACTTCAAGACATTTATGAAGCAACTAAATCACTTTACAAAATCTTTTGCTGCTGCAAGCAGTCTCGAGCGCTGCAGCTACAGCCCGTCCTATGTACCATTATGATACAGTAGACGCAGCTTAATATGACCACCTTGGGACCAGACCATTTTGGTCATAATATCTGAATGGTCACAAAAACCGAAGCTGCCATAACAACTCCTAAATCGACGCCGTAAGCCACAAGAAGTCCAAATACCGTCAAATTCATCGTTTACCCGAAGTAACAGTGTGACGTTGGCAGTAAAACAAAGTACAGTTCTGTAACACTACAAGTGACGGTAAAATATTGTACAGTGTGTAACAATATGTTGAAAAGGCGAAGTTATAAGTGCGTGGCGGGAAAAAATACTGTACTGTAACAAAAAAGATTGAGAAAATGTTAATCATATCATCCGAAATTTGATCATATTAAACGGAGAATTTTAAATGGAGAAATTCCGGACCGTACCAAATTGGTCATAATGAGCGGCTGGTTATATTATCCATGGTCATAATAAGCAGCGCCTACTGTATTGTCAAATAGAAGCCCTATGTTGCATGTTTACTTAGTTTATTGTTAGCAATGTAGGAAAATTCGTCTTTTCAGGAACATAAACTGGTGCATTAGTAAATAAGGTATGAACTATGATATTTTGACATTATGAAAAATTTGAAACAAAACAGATCGTGGTGGGGCTGCAGCCATGCAGCCCATAAGCACGAGCCGCCACTGAGCAGCAGGCTTTCTGACAAATAATGAAAAAGCTATGACAGCAAAGCAAAACACTAGTTTGTTTTGCGCTTGTACGTGGCCTCAAACCAAAAAAAGAATTGGACTTTAATTTCATTCCCAAAACATTTTTTTGCAAGTTGTAAGTGAACCAACAAAATTGTTCCTGGGAATAGATTATGGTCCCTCCCCATGTCTTAAGCATTTTCCATACGCTTGGGTAGTATCAAAGATTTTTAGCTCAAGCATATCTAAATATTTAATTAACCTATTGCTGCTAGAAAATCGAAAAATCACGATTTAACAAATCCAAATTGGTTTGTTAAATCATAGTTCGACATAGTTCACCCTGCTACAAAAACAAGCTAAAAAGCAAATGCATTTCGACTTTTGAACATTTAGATTTAATGGATTATTCTACGTTCGATTAATCAAAATGTCAAAATTATATCGACGAGAGTGAACCATGAAGACAATGCACAATTTTGAAGGTATATTTGGCAGAATGGTTTTGAAATATTTGTCATCCTCGTGGAGCTTGAAACAATTTTTCCATTGCCCATGCAATAAGAGAAAAAATTACCGAAGAGTAATCTTCCACAAATGCTGGTTTAGTTCCTTTTTTGACGTCAAGATAGCGAGCAGCATGCTTTTGTGGATCTGCATGGCAAATATACAGCCTACAGTATTTATTCTTGTTTGTTTATTAAACAGAGGTTCAAGACTATTTTATCGCTTGCCATCACAAGAAGTTAACATTATGCTCCCTTAATACGAAACAGGCTTGTAGTGGTGAGAGAAAGTGTGGAAACGGCGTTTTCACACTGCTTCACACTCACCTCACTGGAAGATGTACAGCCTATCTCTACTTCGTGCGTTCCAATGCTAATAGAGCGTTTTCGCACTTCCTTTTTTTTAGCACTATACGCATCTGATTACCAACAGTTAGTATGCCTGATTTTGTGGTTAATCATAACGATATTCAAAGAATCATCAAGCAAAAGCAGATAACAATTCGGTTTGTTTATCATAGGTCTAAATCAGGGCTTTCCAAACTTTTTCAGTTTGCAGCTCACTTTTGCTAACGTGAATGTACTAAGACACTACTAAGGGCTCTTTTTCAACGCATTAAAATCCTAAATTTTTTGAGATTTACAATACAGTCAAACCTAGGTTTTCAAACGTTTTCGAACTCAAACAACTCGGTTTTCGAACGGAAATTGCGGGCTGGAAATCCCTCTGTTTTCGAACAAAGTTTCGGTTCTCAAACATGGCATCCTAAAGACATTAAATTTGTTGAAGTTGTTAGTGGGGTATTGGCTTTTGGTTAAATCAAAAATCGCTTTCCTCAGTCAAGATATGCGGTTTTTAATAAAAATTGATTTTTGACTTCACGAACCCCCTTTTAACACTCACCCCGCAGTGGTAATTAATCGTGCCAAGTTTGATGCTCGCACTTTCAGTAACTTTTTGGAGAAGCTAAAATACAGACAGACACAAAATTGCGCTTTGTAATATAGATTGGATGTAACATATTTTCTGATGTTGTGCCAGTGATACTGAGCCTGCCTTCCCACATGTCAAATTTGGAACATGTTTAGATCAATGGTTCTCAGCCCCCGGTCTGCGAACCGGTAACAGTCAGCACAAAATTTTTGCTTATTTTCAAAACAACTTATTTTTAGTTGTACGCCTTAGTCACCAAAGGGATTTCACGTTTCATCGAAACATGGCTTTTATAGCAAAATAATATTGTAATGAAGTAAAATTTGGCTATCTCGGTTTTGTTTAAGCAGTTCAATTATACAAAACGTAAATTTACCTTCAGACAGATCTCTGCTTTAGGTGATTGAGCATTTTTCTGCCCCAATATAATTTTGTCATCATAAATTTGCGGCTAGCCGAGAAGGAATTTTGTAATTAATGCGAAATAACTTCAACCAGTTAACATCTAATTGTATAAAATTATTCTAACCAGTTAAGTTCCTGAGAAAACGTCTGTGACAAAAGCCGTTAATTTTTGAGAAGCTGTAGTGGTAAGCATGCTCACCAAGCGAATACATTTGGCCATTTGAAGGAGCTTAATACATCTCTGCAGAGGTTTGGCATGAATATGTCTGCGCTGAGAAACAAGACAAGTGCGTTCACAAAAAGTGGGCCCTTATTTGGAAAAGTTTTTTGCAAAAGTATAATACAAAAATGTTTCAAACTATAGTCAACTTTTTGAAAAGTGCTGTTGTTTAAGCATGATATTTATCGATCCTCAGGTATGAAAATGTTGAGAACCACTTCTTTATACAATTCGTTTTATTAATGTATTGTCGTTCAGAAGTGGGTTTGCGTCTGGCAATCAACGCAAGATGTAGTGATAGACTTTGTTATAAGTACGCCTGAGTGATCGGATGCGCCCGACGAATAATCAAAAATTTAACCCTCTGTCTACCATGGGGTCCAATGGACCCCAAAATAAAATATGATCTTTCATTACTAAGAACACATAGCAAACACGACCTCCATATTACCTAATTTTCCTAAGTTTAGTTGATCTTCAACGAGGTAGAGTATCACAAATCTGAGATAAACCGATATGGCATAAAAAATAAAAACAGCATCGTATACCATGGGGTCCATTGGACCCCAAGGTAATAAGTAACCTGCATTGTTTAGTTTAAACTGGTTGAGCTTTTTTTGATACAGACATTTTGTTTTGAAACAACTAATCTGATGTTTGGTACCACAAATAAAACAATATTAGTTTGCATAAATATTGTTTATGATCGCAAATGGCAATCAGGTTGGAAAACAAACCACTCAAAAGAGTGAGTGGCTAGCTGCTTAGGAAGATAATGAGATTCTACAGTGCTGTTCATATTTCAGAAGCCACCTGCGAAATTTGTCGATATTCTTGTTCCAAGCCATATTTATTTATTTATATGAATTGTGTATCTACATGTTATATATTTTTGTGAAGGGTATGTTGCAGGTAATTTAATAACAGCAATAATTTTTTTCTGAAATTTTTTTGAAAGCCAAGATGCATCTCATAATGTGACGTCATACCGAAAACTGATTTTGTCATTAGTAACAAAACAGCATAACAATATTATTGTGAATAGCAATAAATGGATAACGATAATTTTTTGGCAATAAAATACGTTAAAGTCATTTGACACTTAGTTTGTGATTTTTTTAGTGATTCCATCACGCTGCTCTATTTATGACGTCATAATTTATACCATATTTTGATTTTGCCAAAAAAATGTTTAAAAAATGCATTCTATTGTAAAACTGGGATATGTAACAGCCTTGTCAAATTATTAGCACTCTTTATAAAGATTATGGGGCCCTAAAAAGGGCAGTTTGAATTCAGAAGAATTGGATTAATATTTTATTGGCCATCTATGGTTATCGATGACTAGTTTGCAGCGGCGAGGAAGTAAATCAACAAGCTTTTTGAATTCTTCGAGTGTAATTACTCGAAACCAAGCAGCAATAACCTGTTCGATAAGCTCTCTTCTAGTCTTAGGTTTGTTTTTACCGCCAATACAGCTAACTCGGTTCCACAAATTTTCAATTGGGTTTAAATCACGAGATTGGGCTGGCCAGTCCATTCGTTCAACTTTGTGGGTTCCACACCAATGTTGCACTTTCTTAACACGATGGCATGGTGCATTATCGTTTTGAAATATCCAATCATCGTCGGAAAACAAAGAGCGTGCACTGGGTAGCATTTGTTTTCCAGCAAATCAATGTATTTTGTTCCGTTCATTATTTCAGAGACTAGTTAGAGCCTGCCAATACCACTTGCAGCCATGCAACCCCATACCATTATCGACTGCGGATGCTTGATGGTCGGTGAGATGCAATATGGTCGGTACTCTTCCTCAGGTCTTCTTCTCACATAATTATTTCCAGCATGGTTATTTAGGTTAAATGTTGACTCATCGCTAAAGAGAACTTTCCTCCACTTCTCAACAGGCCATTTAACGTGAGAACGTGCCCACTCTAAATGATGTTTTCTGTGCTTTTCTGTCAACAGCGGCTTCTTTCTAGCTTTGCACCCTCGAAGACCATTTTCTAGCAACCTTCTCCTCACTGTTGAAGCAGACAATTCAACTCCACTGCTCTCCTTCAACTCCCGGGACAACTTTTTCCAAGTCAGTTTTCTGTTTCTCAATGAAATCCTAATCAGAGTTCTGTCAGACCTGGTTCTGACTTTCGCTTTCTTCCTGATCGAGGCTGACATCTCGAATCTCCTGTCTCCATCCACCGCTTTAACATTCCTTGCACTCCTTTTCGAGATACACCGGTCTTATTTGCGATGAATCTCTGTGATTTTTCTTCATTTTGAAGAAAAATGATAACTACTCTTGTTTCTGCACTAATCTGTTTGAAGCCCATGATAATTGACTAAAATATAATGCTAAACCTACCTAAAATAACAAAAAATAATCTCTTATTATGATCTCACAAGTACGAAATCGTGGTGTGATCATGATGTGACCAGAGACATGACCCCAGGTTATTACAATGGAAAAAACACTTTTTAGGGCCCCATAATCTTTATAAAGAGTGCTAATAATTTGACAAGGCTGTTACATATCCCAGTTTTACAATAGAATGCATTTTTAAACATTTTTTTGGCAAAATCAAAATATGGTATAAATTATGACGTCATAAATAGAGCAGCGTGATGGAATCACTAAAAAAATCACAAACTAAGCGTCAAATGACTTTAACGTATTTTATTGCCAAAAAATTATCGTTATCCATTTATTGCTATTCACAATAATATTGTTATGCTGTTTTGTTACTAATGACAAAATCAGTTTTCGGTATGACGTCACATTATGAGATGCATCTTGGCTTTCAAAAAAATTTCAGAAAAAAATTATTGCTGTTATTAAATTACCTGCAACATACCCTTCACGAAAATATATAACATGTAGATACACAATTCATATAAATAAATAAATATGGCTTGGAACAAGAATATCAACAAATTTCGCAGGGTGGCTTCTGAAATATGAACAGCACTGTAGAGCTTCTGAAAGAGAGTGAAGATGATGAAAGATGGATGGAAGAAGATCAGATCGAATCGTCGGATGGCGACAGAGAAATCGATCATCTAAGTGGGAAGAATTGTCTTCCTCTGATATCTCAGATATTGATGAAAATCAAGATAGTTCTACCATCTTTATATCCCGAAATAAGAAAGAAAATTGGTCAGCAACTCCCCATACAAATAGCATTGGCCGAACTGCTTTTTGTAACATATATCACGAGAGACCAGGCTCTTCACGCTTTGCAAAATCGCAATGCGATTCAATGCCTGATTCATTCAGATTATTTTTTAGACACAAGTTGCTGGAAAAAGTTTGTAACTGGACAAATGCTGAAGGATTACTTGTTTACAAATAACAAGTGGGTTGCTATAAATCAATCCGAATTTGACAAATTTTTGAGTGTAGTAATTCTTATCGGTGTTTACAAATCAAACAACGAAGATGTTGCTCAACTTTGGATTAAAGAGGTCGGCAGACCTATTTTCAATAAACTCATGAGCCGATATCGATATCAACAGATTCTACAAGTGCTTCGGTTTTATGACACTAATTCACTAAGAAAAAATACATATGTAAATCTGAAGACAAATTCCAGCCTATCAGAGATGTCTTTGAGCAATGGGACTTGAATTTGCGTGATGCCTACACTCCAGGTCTCCATATGCCTGTTGATGAACGATTAGTTTGTTTCAGAGGAAGATGCTCATTTCGGCAGTATATTCCTTCAAAACCAGGAAAGTATGGAATAAAAATTTGAGCAATATGCGAAGCCAACGCATCTTATGCATAGAAGATGCAAGTTTAGACCCGAAAAAATCCTGAAGTTGGAAGAGAAGTAAACCAGGGAGCAAGAGTTGTCAAAGATTTGGTCAAAGAAATTGAACATTCTGGTAGGAATATAACTTGCGATAATTTTTTTACTAGCATCACGCTCGCTCGAGATCTGCTGAAAAGAAACTTACTCTAGTTGGAATTATTCGGAAGAACAAATCAGAATTGCCTCCGCAATTCACATTTGCCAAAGGTCGTGACATTACTTCTACAATTTTTAGATTTCAGAATGATGCTATGATCGCATCGTATTGTCCCCAAAAAGACTGTGTGGTTAATACGCTTTGGCGATGCACTCACTTCCTGAAATAGCTTCAAATTCTGCTGAAAAGAAGTCTGAAGTAATCTTGTATTACAACAGCACCACAAGTGGAGTGAACATTTTGGATAGGATTTTGGACAATTCAAACGTACACCTGCAAGAGGATGACCAGAAGATGGCAAGTAGCCTTTTTTACAACATGATCAACGTTAGCGCAATCAATGCTTACGTAGTATGGCAGCAATTGCATGATAAAAATAATCGGATATTTAGCAAGAGAAGAAGGAGAAAGTTTTTGATTCGCTTGGAAAAAGAACTTGCTGGAATGTCAAGTGCTCTGTCAATGCAAAAAAGGCGTGCAATTCAACCTCAAAGCAATAGAAAAAGGACTGCTGCAACCGAAAACCCAGCAACAAACGCAAAGAAAGCCAGATGCTATTTTTGTGAAAGAAGCAAAGATCGAAAATGCAGACAAGCATGCAGCACCTGCAATAACAACATTTGTCAAAAACATTCGCAAGTTATTTGCGTACAATGCAATCACCCATAGGCTAAAACTAATAGTGTCGGTAGTAAGCATTTGCAGTATTCTAAACGCTTTGTAACTGTGTGCATTGTTTTGCAGTATTGAAAAATTGTGCATTTTGGCTTTTTTGTAACCAACCATTGTGCTGACTAAATCGGCCTTGCTTTTATCTGTTAATATTAGTTATTTGAACTCCTATGTTGTTGCATTTTTTTACGAAAATGATGATTGGGAATAAGCAGTAACAAAACTTCATAAACATGCAAATCATTGCATAAACGCTGGGAAAAGGTGCATAAGGTAATTGCAGTGCATCATCTGATCTTTTGACTGGCTGTGTAACTGAATATATATGATAAGACCTAAATATCGCATTTTTTTGTTTTTTTATTGTGTTTGTTATTTGTTTTTGTGTTTAAATTGTTTGTTTTTTACAGTTTTTAATGTTAATTGGTTGATTTGCGAAAAATGTTTACAGCCAAATGCTTTTTTGAAATCTGGGGTTCATTGGACCCCAATGGTACAATTTGCATGGAATTTTTTTGGTAGACAGAGGGTTAAACAGTTTTGATTTAACCGAAACCATAAAATTGTTAACAAACAAAAAATTGGTTCTCCATAAATTATAAAACTTACAACTATTTTTGTCAATAGCATCATCAGTTGTGATCACAGATCAAACGCTTACACATAAACATTTCAATTGATCGTTCAACAAAATGCGAGACGAGAAAAAGAAATTTCCTCGTTGTGCCAATTAAAGGCTTTATCATCGACAACATCAAACATTTAACCTAAAGGCATACTGGTTGTGAGTTCAGCTGTTTTTTTATTTTCACACCACCAAGTGTGGAAACAAAAAAGAATTTAGGCTGTACTAGAAAAATAGCGAGTTAAAATAAGAAACGATTAAAGCAAAAGATATTAAAATCTACAAACAGCAAATGGCTATAGCAACAAAAACTAAGACCAAGCAAGGCTGCACCGCTGGAAAATTTTCTTTTTAGCTGCGTGCAAAGTGAATAAAAAATTTTTTCTTGGTAGTTTGATAAACACATGGTAAAATAATTTAAATGTTAATCAAAGCAGTCACGAATAGGCAAAACGTTTTCAAACCTTTTTGAAAATATCATTATTTGCTTTTACTAATTACATTTGAATAAAAAAAAATTTTGTGAGTGCTTTGAAAAAAACTGTATAAAAGGAAGTTTCTCAATGACTTTTAAGTATTTCTTGAAATGCATTTTAACACTTTAATCTTATCATGTACCATATATGGTACACAGGTACTTGGCTCAACCTGCATCGTGCGTCATATATGGCACACGTATGATGATGAGCCAAATGACTGTTTGAAAAAGTTGCAGTAGCGGAATAGTTGCCAATCACAGAGATGCAGTTAAAGTGTTAAAACACAAATATAAAACTCACAATTTGTGGAAGCTTACGCTGCATATCAAATTGAAAATTAATGTAAGTCTATTAAAGTGAGTCAAATGATGCAATTGTAGTTACATGAATAATTAAGTGATAATTTTGTTCATCAGCTGTCAGAAACTACGTAGTTGAAAGAAACTCTCGAATTTTTTATCATTTTGGTTGAAGGAAGCACAGGAACAATTGATATTTGCGGTACTCCTACATTCGTTTGTGAATACCGATCAATTACATCAGTTAGCCGTTAACTGTTTATACGCTGGTTACACGTTATAAAGGAGTGTTCTTTCTGTGCGTGAGCGCGTATATGCTATAACTCCTTCGTAACTACTGGGTGTACAAACATAAAACTTGGCACAATTGATTGCTGTTCTGAGCTGGGTGTCTCATTTAGGGGTTAGTGTTGCTATAATAACGTCATACAAAAGATAGAGTTTTTAAATCGGCATTTCGTTAAGGTGAAAAACGATTTTTAGCTGAAACGAAAGACAGCACCCAATTCATTAACACGCAACAACTGTACCTCTTTAGGGTGTAAGGTGACGTTATAACTGACGTCCTTTTTTTAAAGTTTATCGAAGCTTTGCTAAAAATCAATGTAGTTTGGGAAAAATTTGAATGCAGATCTTTACTTTTCAAAGTTTAACTCATAAACGCAAATTAAGCTATCATTTTTGGTTTATTATCAAGGTCAAACAGAGGGCATGGCACTATACCCCACCCCTTAAATACCCAAGTGGTAAATAATGTCAATCAATGATCAGGTGAAAACTCATTTCCTTATATCATGATAATATGGTAGCAAAATCACATTTTTTGCCGAGGAAATAGTTTGCAAAATAGCGTCAGACGTGCGTCAGGCGAGGAAAAGAGTTTGATGCTTCGCTAAAAAGCGTCCTATAACGCTATATTTAATTTTCTCTTTGTTTAAGTTCACTAAGTCATTTGAGAACGTCTATCTCTGGGTGAATTTTTTGTTTCACAAGACAGCCATGTAGAAAAAACGTTGAATGGTAAATGGAATAAACGTGAGATTAGGATCATAAACGGTGTAAGAAATCAGTATTTGCCAAAAGCTTGCCATAATTTTTAAACTTTCTCTTTCGGGATCGTTATATCTTTCAATTAGCGTCTAAGTTCTTTATTACCAAACTAATTTTATTTAAAATATGGCGCTTTTTTGAGATTAAAAACAACTTTCCCGTCCCCAAAACAAAATCGGAGCAAACGATATAGCAATGCAACTTTTAATTTTTTTTGAAACGACATTCATATTAAAAGGTTTATTACTAATTCCAACTCTTGGGTTTCAAAATGTCTTGTTGCATGAAAAATAAACTTTATACTCCAGCGCTGGACAGAATTGGTGCGTTGAATTTTAAAAATAGTTTGAAAGCAATGTTGAAAAAATATTTTTTCTACCCATTTAGAGTTCTTGCTTCTAAAAAATTGCTTTGTGATTTTTGCGATTTGCTTTTTCTGCGGTGCTTTGTACAATAATCCAAAGAAATCATCATTGTTTTCGGTAACAGAAGTCAGTTCTGCTGCTGTCTGATTCAAGATTTCAGATGTGCTTAACTTTTTCGCTCCCGCAATCATCAATTGATGATCTCGTTTTTTCAGTGTTTTTCTCAAATATTTTTCGCCGAGTTACAAAATTAGTTTACTAAAAAATGGATTTGTGACTTTATTTCTCATCTGATTTTCATAAAATATTTTCAAAAGATCACGCTCATTTTGTCACGCAACGGATGATGTAAAATGTGTGTCCTAACTATTAGATTTTCTCACACAAAAAGAGTTAAAAAGACCAAGTACCTAGTTGCAGACGACAAAATTTGCCAAATTCTCAGCAAAAGTCCAACTACCTTAAAATCAAATTGAGATATCATGTCTTCCAGGAAAGCAAACTCTTTATCATTAACACAGTATAAAAACTACTGTTTTGTGGCATCATTTGACAAAATTTCAAGCAATAATGAAAATATTTATCTACTAAACTTTTTAAATTTTTTAGGGATCTCAAAATTCCCCAAACAAATTTGTATGATAAGTACAAAAGTAGATTTGTTGCGTAAAAATTATGATGTGTTGCTAAATACCGGTCTCATTTGAAAGCTTAGAAATATTGCTTTCCAGCAATATATAACTTTAAAAAGTCTATGCTAAGTGGTATATGATATTTACTAATCAAACATAATTACCGTTAATCATATCAGTTCAAAACCCCTCAAAAATTTTCGACTTACCTTCACTAAATTATAATTTTTAGTAAAAATACATCCTTAAAAAGCAGAAAATAAATTGCACACATTTTACCACTAAAGTTGTCGTTTTCTAACAAGTTTCCAAGGAAATAACAGCGAAAATACAAGCTTAAAAGCTGGCAGAAGTTTGGCTTCTTTAAATCAAAATTTGCTGTATCCCCCTTGTTTCTCAACAAATGAGAAGGGTGTAAAAAAACTTCTGTTTCATTGTTAGTGACAACATACTTTATTTAAACTTAATATTTTCTGAATCTTGAAGAAATTCCTTTTTCAAAAATACATAATATTACATGGTTTAGGCTAACCTTTAGCGGATAATGATTGATCATACTTTAGGTACTAAGTTTAACTACCAAAATTTAGTACCGGTCAGTACCGGTCAAAGAAAAGATCACGAGCCCCAGAAAGTTGCAAATTAAAGAAAACCTAGGTTTTTAGATAAGTTTTGACTAATATACCTTGAAAGCTTATTTCCTTAGCATCATCTAGCAACCATTTCTAAAAAAATTGGTTGAAAATGAATGCTATAGTGATTTTTGAGGTAAGGGTACTACTTTAATTTCGACGACAACTCAGTACCTATTGAGAGTACTTTGCATAAAACTTGCATTATCAAAAAATTTTTTTATTTTTGAAATCTTCAAGAAATGGAGATTTCAACGATAAATACCACTTGATGTAGGAGTAAACAGGTGAGTAATGATTTACGAACAAACTTGGGGTGTATAATTATGATTGATTACGACAAATTATGACAAGTTTTGCACTGCCACCTTGCGGACATTTTTTTCGCTCTTTACACGGGCGCGAAAAAGTGTCTACTGCTGGCAATTGTATTGATAAAAAGTATTAATCAGCAACAACTTTCTAGATGAACTAAGCAAAAATGGAAATTAAATTTTATTGTGTAGAAAATAATTGAAGAAAAAACCTGACAAGTTGCAATATTTTTTAAAACCATTTAAAGTTCTGTATTTTAAAAACACGCAGCAAGCAAAAGGACAATCTTTTTCAGGTTTTTCAAACTTTTTCATCTAAAAAAATACGCATTAAGTGACAGCTTTTTCCAAACTCTTTGAAATCCTACAATTAAAAAAAATACCACGTAAGTAAAAAATTTTCCAATCGTTTTGAAAATCCGTATTTTGAAAATATACTCAACAAATGACAATCATTTCCCAAACATCTTGAAAAGTTTAGTTTGAAACAAATTTTTAGAGCATGATATAATGTTTTGTATCTAAAATTGAAACAACCCATAAGTTGCCCATAATTTAATTGCTACTGTATATTAGCTTGTTTCTATGGAAAACAACTTAAGATTAAAAAACTTTGGCCTTATTTTTTGTTGTTGGTCCCGGATCAAAATTCTGTTAACCCTTTAGTTACTGAGCATGTCGCGCATTTGTGAATCCAATAACCGTCTCTAAATGTCACGAATAAGTAAACTTGCGTAAAAAGAATAGCTTTCTATATGTATACTTATTGTGATTTGTTGTTTTATTTTGCGGTAATCGTTTTATTTTTAAATTTGAATTGTCTGAAGTCCTAAACTTGCTAAACTGTTTTCGAAAAAAGATCTTTTTTTCTTTCGCAGTTATTAATAGATTTGTATCTCACAGCCTCTTCTGACATCACAATGGTTGACTACGTAACCAAGTTCCAGTGTATTCTGGTGATTCTTGTTTCTTCTCGAAGATTTTTCTTTTTTTTTATTACCGATTACGTAATTTATTAACGATGTTTTTCCTGTGTCACATGATGTTCTAGCAATTTCTAGATTATTTTCCAGTCGTGTATTTAAGTTGGCGAGATTTTTCATTCAGAGAGAAAGAGAGAGTGTAATTCAGAGAGAGATAGTAGAGTGTAGTAAAAAGGCGTTGTTCGGTGGTGATTGTTGCGACAGAAATCAAGCAATTATTTTGGTAGTTTTAGTTTTCGTTAGTCTTTGATATTTATATATTAAAGTGGTTTAGTTTCTGTATTTGACAAACGAATGAATTCAAAGTTTAAAGTAGTTTGTGAATATATTAGTTCCGTTTTTGGTCAGAAGTGCGTAGGTTTAAGTAATTAAATGAGACAACATCCCTTACAAAACCCTACATGCGCACGTGAATATAATGATAACAAATTTTCTATTCTTGCTCGCGGCCGTACTTCTTTTCATGTTTCCACCCTTGAAGCCACGTACATCAAAACATCCAAACCAAATTTATGCAAACAAAAGGAATTCGTGTGTGGTCTAAAAATCACACATTAGTTTCCGCTCCTTCTATTGGTCGCTTCTTTTACCAATCACAATAGAGCTTTTTCCTTTTTTCTTTTTTGTCAACTGTGTCTGTGTATAAGTGACTCACTTCCCCTTTTTATTCTATTTCGGAGGGATTTTCTTGAAAAGTGTCAGGCAAAAAGCTTCGAGAATGAATATTCTACTTTCTGCAAAAAGGAAGTTAAAAATTTAACACACAAAAAATCTTTCGTTAAAATGAAGCTGTCTGAAAAAAGCCAGCACACAACTGCTTGAAACTACTATTTAGAAACAATTACCAAAGTTTGAGAGAAAAATTAAAAACGTACTGTCAATGAAGTTGTTTTAGTTTTAGTAGGCCAATCATTTTCCTGCCTAGGATCTTTGTCAGAAAACGAAAAGAAAAATACTAAAAGTGTTCTCAAAGAGTTATCAATTCTGAGTTTGCCATTTTTGTTGATCAAAACGGCAAACAACAGAATTAAAAAGATCAGGAATTATTTAATCAATAAAGCAAAAATAGAATCGATTCTAAATATATTCTTTTTCTTTTTGAGACAAATAATGTGACTTCAAAATTCTCATCTTTTTGGGGGGCTAAAGTCTTGGATACCTCTAAATATGAAAAAGTGTGTAGGGTGGGGGAGTAAACTTTTTTCTTGGATTGCATCTTCTCCAGCACTTAATACTTTCCAACTGGCTCGCATTTAAAAATTTTGCTTAAAGGCTGTATATCTCCTTTTTAACATTTGTTGGCAATGGCATATCTAGTAGCAATTCAATGAATTTGCTTTTGCTGTTTTTGTATTTACCTCTCTTCTTTATAGGAATGGAAGCGCAGCATGAAATGACCGTCCATTTTTACATCGTTAATTTAATCAATTCGAGATTAGCGGAAAGAGATGCTTCAAGTTTGAACCAATTATAACGCTGGTTGGCCCACCATGTCAGACTGCCGTTAATCATGTTAGGCGAAGAGCTTAATATTCTTATCACAAAAAGCAAAGTATTGTTTGCTCGACGTTTGATTACTTATTGCTACATTTTCATTAAATTAGCAATCATTTTGATTGTATTAATCTTGCTTTCATAATTTAGATTTATAACTTTGTGTTTTAACAAAAAGTTTTTAGAAAACATATTTGCTCGTAAAAGATGTCATACGAAGACGGTAAGCTATCTGTGTTGTTGTTGTTGTGTCATGTTTATCACTCATCTTTCTTAAGATAGAAGAACGAGATGAAACAATTGTCCAGCTTTATACTACAAGCCTAATCAAAATTAACCTAGTTAGCTGGATCTATCCGTGACCTTTATTTCAGTTTTGTGAAATTGGAAACAGTCTATATGGAACACAAATCATAGTGACAGTATTCGTTTGTTCAAATCTCGAGATGGCTGAAGTGCTTTTTGTTAAAGAAAAGCTTGTTACATTAATTTTCCTGCTTGGTTGCCCTGCTTAGGCTACTGGTATTTCTTGAGAGGATCAGAATACAAAGATCTTTTTTGAGATCAATAACGTTTTCTCGTAATTAGGCGATAAAAATAAACAATTAAACCCATCAAAAAATGAAACTTTTATGGTCCAACGCAACGTTAACACCCCCGACCGCAGGATTATTAATAACAAGATCTCTTTTGATATGCACTATTAGAAAAAGAACGTTTCGTTGATGCGGTCATTTTAATTAATTCTTATTACACGAGCGTTAGAAAGATAGAGACCAGAATGAGACTGTATTATGATATGTATTATATTGAAAGCTAATTTTTCTTCAAAAAAGCGACAGCACCTGACGCCCTGACTTATTAATTTGCAAAAAAATTTAATACTTTTAGAAATCAGAATGATATCCCAATAATGATTGATGGTAACAATCGTGTTTTCATTTTCTCGAAAAATGCATAGTGCAGAAATGCAGTTGAAAGGTTTTTCGAGAAAAATCAACAAGCTGCTTTCGAAAAAATATTCCAATAAAACTTGAGCTTTATTGACGATACAAAGTGATCAAGCATTTAAGCGATTTTAAAGAATGCTGGTTTCTTTTTTCTAGAACGCTTTAAAAAGTTTGTTTCATCAAAATATTAGGCGGCAATATATAAGTCATAACTCTGTCTGATAATATTTTAATGAAAACCCCAGCTTCCAGTAACTGTACTTGTTATCCAGTCATTTTGACAGAAAACGTAAATGGTGAAGCCTATTACTAAAATGCTTCCTGGTACAGGATAATGATACGAGTACATTACAGTACAAAGATTACAGTACAAATGCATACATCTATTTTTTTAGCAATGCAGTGGCAACTTCAAAAATTGTAATTACTGAATTGTAGGTTATCATCCACTTCAGCCATAACCTAACCTATTGTGATAATTGAACTGTAGCTGCTGGAATTCGGCTCACTTTTTCTTACCTTATGCTGGGAACGAGGAACATACGCACAATCTTCAGGTTATACAACAAGGGCTTCAGTCAGGGACTTAGTTGGCTAAAAACTTTACAAGGCGCTAACTTTGTGTCATATACATATTGCTAGCACTTACCGAATAAGAATACAACCAAACAACTAAAATAAATAGAAAATGTCTAAAAGTTGAGGGGAATATCCACTGAAAAGTTAAAAAGGACAACCCTCGTCCTACCCTGAAAATAGACCCATGCATACAATTACTAAAAAGACGTAAGTATTAGGCCTAGAGTATATACTAGCCCATTCTTGTAAATATACAAGTCATTTTAAGTTTAAGCCCCCATGTAGGCTACTTATTGAAATAAACGGACAAAAATTTTTGAAATTATTTGCTGTTTTGTAAATAAGCGCAATCTAATTTAACAGCAGAGAGGTCGGTATTAAGAACACATTCTGTTTACTTCCATACCTTTAAAAGGAAATTAATAGAAAGGATAAGTTGGTAGGTTTATGCCATAGTGGAAAAACACTTCTGGAGGAAAATATTTGCTTAAAAATTGGTTGTTCGGCCTACTGCGTAATTGAAAGCAAGACATTTGGTGAAAAAATGGTTTTTTTCTTTCCTATGCCTGGATTAAGATGTATAGGTACAGCTAAGGAACTTGACGTCACAAATATCATTACCGAAGGAATCGTGCAAAGTCTTGGAACAATCCTATCACTAATAACTCTACGTATTTATGTAATAGTAAAACGCCCACCCCTAACCTTTACTTTGTGCTCTATAATCATTGGAAATAATGGATAAAATAGACTATGTGAATGATACCGGTATTTATTCTATAGCAAATGGAACAGCCGTAATTAACATAGGTCTTCATTTTACCAACTTATTTTACGCATAAAATTTGTAAAACTTTTTATGCAGTTAAGGTTTAACTGGATGAGTTCCAAAAAACAGTTATAAATATAAAAGCGATTTTTTTTCAAAAAAGTTAATCATTTTAAAGCTTAACTTAATTTTCCACACGTGCGGTAGACACTCGTGCAGCTTCAAGTTGCATCACCAATGCGATTAAAATGCTCTTGAGCATAAGTTTATTATCAAGACTGAGAGAACGCAGGATGTAACAAATTTGTTAAAGCTGTATCATAAAGCAAACAATACTGATGCAGTGTTATGAAATGAATGAATTGTAGAACAGACAAGATGTCTAAGATTTTTAAAACTTTTTAAAACTCTGTTAACAGAAATAACGTCAGCTTTGGGCCATCTACTATGAACAGGAAGATTGTGATGCCTCGCAGCAACCTATGAACATGTTCGCTACAAATTCTTGAAGGCCAAACACTAAAACAATTTTTTCTGATTTTTCTCATGAAAAAAGTTCTTTTCCGTATCCCAAAATGTGCATTTAAATTGATGTACTTTTCAAAGCTGAATATTTCATTATATTTAGATCCACAAAGTTTTGACAGTTATCCATAATTTATCAAAAATTATGCAATGGTTTTACCTTTTCATTGTTTATTTTTGGGAATAATAATACACAATTAAAAAACTTGTATTTCAATTGTTCCCAACTGCTATAAACTTCGATCAGCGATCACCGTAATCACTCTTTATCATGATCATTTTTTCAAAATTTATCAAGATCATTTTTTCCATTTTTCCATTTCTCCAACCTCTCCTTGTCTACTGCCATTGGCCCAGACAAAGTTGCCTATCCTATGCTAAAGCATCTTCCTTGCTCTGGCATGGACTTTCTTCTTCACATCTTCAATCTCTCCTGATCTTCGCATTTCTTTCCTTCCATCTGGAAGACATCTTCCATTATTCCCATACACAAGATGGGAAAGCTTCTCGGCTCTCCTACTTCCTTCCGGCATATTTCCCTCACCTCCTGCGTATCAAGGCTGTTTGAACGCATTATTCCATCCCGTCCACTCTTCTTTTTGGAGTCTAATTCCATTCTTTCTCCCCGCCAGGCCGGTTTCCGCCCTGGTCGGACTACTCTAGATCAAATTCTGTACCTTTCTCAGTCCATTTTGGATGGGTTTAACAAACCCATGCCGAGCTCTTGGACAATTCTCTCTACTATCGATTTCTCTAGAGCTTTTGGCTCTGTCTGGCATCCCGCTTTTTTCCATAAACTCATTTCAGCTGGCTTTCCTCCTTGCTTTGCTCGTCAGACTCAATCTTTCCTTTCTGATAGGCGCGCTTGTGTGGTTTTTCAAATTACTAAAGTCGTTCCTTTCGAGTCCGTCGAGGTGCTCCGCACGGATCCGTTCTTGGCGCTGTTCTTTTCTTTCTCTTCATCAATGATCTTCCGGCCTCTTTGCCTTCTTCCGTCAGCTGCTCTCTTTACGCTGACGATTTGGCCATTTGGTTCTCCTCTCCCTCGGTCCCCACAGCGATGGAGACCACACAAGGAGCTCTGTTTCGATTGGAGCGCTGGTCTGAGTACTGGGGTCTTCCTCTCAATCCGAGAAAATGTGAGGCGTGCTTTTTTTCAGTGGATCCCCACCAGGCTAACCTCCAGCCAACCTCCTACTCGGCTCCCGCCTCCGTTTCAATCCCACTCCAACTTTTCTTGGGGTCATCTTTGACCGCACTCTTTCATTTTCTAAACATGTATCTTCGCTGAAGGCCAAGTTCTTCCCACGTCTCAAGGCCTTACGCTGTATCTCTGCTTCCTCATGGGGCCCATCTAAGGAGTCCCTTTCTGTTCTGTATAAATCTTTTCTTCGGCCTCTTCTCACTTGTGCTTCATCCGGATGGTTTCCTTTCTTAAGCGCTACCAATTCCATCAAATTGGAACGCCTCCACCGAGCGGCCAGTCGCGCCATCACCGGCTGCCTCTTGTCCTTCCCTATCCCTCTTCTTCTCTCCGAGGCTTCTCTACCTCCCCTACGAGTCACCCTGACCCATTTCACTCTTTTATCTTATGAGCGGGTCCTTCGTCTCCCAAACTCCTTTCCCATCTCAGGTTTGGCCAGACTTGGAGTGAAACCAAGACTCTGCTGATCGTCCTGGAGAGCTCTTGCATCCACTCACCCACTCATGTTTCTTTCTACTTGTTCTAGGGAGGCTCTTCTTGCGTGCCCTCCCCTTCCTCCTTGGAATCTGTCTTCCTTCACGGTGGAGTCCACTCTTTCTACTCCATGCTCTCGCTCTGATCCTCCTCTCTCTCGCCAAGGTGCGGCTCTCGCCCACCTTGATTCTCTCCCGCCTCATGATCTGGTGCTTTAGACAGACGGCTCTGTTCCTTTTCCTTTTGGCAAGGGCGGCTCCGGCGTTCTTGCCAACTGCTCTCTCTGTGGCGCTGAGGCCACTCTTTCCTTTTCGGCAGGCCCAGTATGTTCAAGTTTTTCCGCTGAAGCCTGCGCCATTCTGCACGCTCTTTGCTGGTCTCGGCAGCACCAACAAGACCACCATTTTTCTTCTCTTCTCCTCCTATCTGACTCTCGTTCTGTCCTCACTTCCCTGTCCTCTCGTCCACCTTTCTTCTTATCTCAAACTCTGTGGCAGATCTGGCAGGAACTGTCTTCTCTCTCTTCCTGTTCTATCAGGCTACAATGGATCCTCGGACACTCGTTTCTCCCGGTGAACGACGCAGCTGATGAGCTGGCTAGACAGGGAGCGCTACGCGTGCCCTCCGCAATCCCTTGTAGTCTCTCTCCTCCTATCTCTCGTATCCACTCTCGTCTTTTCTCGGACTGGAGGCGTACTGTCTCATCGAAGTTCTTCGACACACAAGTCCCCTTAATTTCCACCGAAGAACTTGCGCTCCCTCGTCATGCTCGCTGTGTACTCTCTCGTCTTCGCTGCAATGGCACAGCCTTCTGTTAGGTTCTTATCTCTCTAGGATTGGCAGAATCGAGAATTCTTCCTGCAGCGCCTGTGGACACTCGTCCCAGGACATCTCTCATCTCATTCTGCACTGTCCAGCTACGGACTGTATACGCCGCTCACTCTTTGGCGACTCTCTGTCTCTCTACGACCTCTGGTTCAGACCCTGGGGAGTTGCCCGGCTTCTGGGGCTCTATGGTCTCCCGCCATGCCCTCATCCCTCGGAACGCCATGCCCTCATCCCTCGGAAGGGGTCGGGTAAACATCAACAACCATTTTTCCAAAGCGCAAATGAGCTTTTCTCTACCTATTAAAATAAATTGTAATTTTATACAAAAGGCAAGAATTCACTTTAGAGCGAACAATGCACTTTGTTTTGATTTATTTGTCTGATCAATTCAGTTCCTTATGGTTGTTTTACAAATGCAAGGATCTTGTTACATGACCATTTCACTGTCGTTACGGAATGATATTTATCTTGTCTTCGTTTTAATGTATTCAAAAAGTGTTATAAATGCAAAGAATATAAAAGATTCTTGTAAATGCAGATATATTTTGCAACGATATAAAACCTGTATAGTTTTCGATACAACAATTCATCGCCGGAAACTCTTTTGTAGTTTCTGTTTTTGTTGGTGAGATTTTACCTATTACCTCTGGTCACATGAAAACCTTTAAAATTTATTACTGTACAATACTTTAATACTGAATCGGATTTTTTTCTGCGATTGAGCAGACTTGCTACAAACGAAAACAGTAACGTTTTCATGTGCGTGAACGACCATATGTTCATATGTGTACTAAACTCACTACACAAAAAAATCAATTATCAATACAATGTAGTTGCTGCTCCAAGATAAATGTCGAACAATCTATCCGCAAAGTGAGCACAGCTTACGATTTTCATTTATCTAATATACTGAATGAAGCGCAATTCTGTTTGCCTGTGTGTCTTTTTAACTCCTATAAAACTGGTTGAGGTACAAGTATCAAACCTGGCACGATTGATCACCACACCACGGTAAGTGTAAGGTGGTTGATGACGTCACGACAACGTCATAATCAAAGATAATTTTTTAAAAATCGCATTTTTGGACCAAGGGACGTGGTTTTCGATATAAACAAAAGCCAGTACCCGACTTATCAACTTCAACATATTTCACTTCTTTACAACGTCACTTGACCTCATAATTGACAATTAATTGTAAAATTTGTTTTCTTAATTTACTCAAAAAATATTGATTGTAGAAACGCAATTTAAAGCTTTTTTGGGAGATCTTAGCGAGGTGCTTTCGTTAAAAGAAACCTTGCAACAATTATTGACAATGCAACAACAGATGACTTTATTCAAGCATTTTTACCTTTCAAGTATGCTTTTCTTGCTTTTTGTCTGCGAGCTTCAACTTGCTCTACGATGTCATAATCCTGCCTGGCACGAACACAGTCGCTTGCTACCAGAGATCATCATTTGATGATTTTTTCAAAGATTGCAAAATCAGTTGATACTTTTACAAAATCAGTTTTGTTAAAAACAAATTTGTGACCTCATTTCTCAACCGATTTTCAAACTTTTTAAAAAAATTAAGGGTATTTCAAGGCGATTCCGATAATGTACAACATTTACATTTACATTCGCCATTAGTTTATATACTAAAAAAGTTGAACTTTATAATCGATAATGTAACATTTCATTTTCCCAAAAATTTGGTAAGCTGAGTAAAAAGAGTTTAGTTTTGTGTATAAACGTAACGATAAGATCACTAACTCGGCGTCGTTTGAAAGCTGAAAGAATTTGTTTTCCAGTAATATGTTTTTGTAAGTAGTTAAAGGTAAGGATTAGTTCATAATGGCTGATTGAAATTGGTTGCCATAGGTCATGTTTCATTGTTAGTTGAACAATTTTCCTACTTGATCTCATAAATCTTCAATTTTTAGAAAAAATATGTTCTTTGGTAGATTTTCACTATTCTTTCTCAAAAGCATGCTTTTTTGGCATTAGCTGTGTGCATTTTTTAAAAGATTTATCTAAAAATGAAGTCTCTAAACATTTTAAAATGTAGCCGCCTACTCCAAACAAACAAACTGGTGATTTCCCTTCAAATACATCAAAATCACATCATCTAAATGTTGAAGCCATTTCCTTTGCCACTGGGTGAGGCCGACTCAACCTTCTGATTTGATATTCTCAACCTCATCATTACTAATGGCTATTATTGTAATAATTTAACTGTAGGTGCATCATTTTGGGTAACTTTGTTCTTTCCAGCTGCGTATATGCCGAGACAGCAACATATGCGCAGCCAAAGGCTTTAGGTCGCAGAAATAGGCATTCACCTACAAAAAAGTTGTTAAAACTGGTCCTAATATTAAATAGGATAATCCTGAAAATTTTTTGGTAAATTATTTTGGCGCCTTTTCTACTCATAACTTTCAAATTTGCTTTGATACACCGCATAAAATCGAACAAACAAAACTTTTGAATCGCTGGCTGCTCTAATGACGAGCAAGTTCAGTTTTTACGTATTAAGCCAAGTAACATGCATCCAGGAACTCCAAAAACTTTTGAAAAATAATGGCGGCTGTGCGCAAACCCGCAATGGTATTTTTTTAAGGGTTAATCAATTTTCTTTAAAAAACGGTACTTTTGATTTTGGAACGCCAATTGGCTGCGTCAATAGCACATTAACTTTTTATTGCTGTTCTCACAAATGTCAATTTGGTGAAGCCGGCTAAACCCATATTCTTGTACTCAAAAATACTGATGATAGCGCTGCTATTTTCACAACTTAACAGCGAGTGTATAATTTCGGGTTAACTTGCTTTTTGCCTGGCTGCGTTTATGCCAGAACCACGCAACATGCGCCCAAGCATAGGCGTTAGCTCATACAAATACCCAAACAGCTATCATAAAGGTGTAAGTAGTAAGCCTAATATTTGATAGCTTAATCCGTAAAATATATATCAAGTACTTTAGCGCCCTTTCACTATTTTGATATACTTTCAATCACAGCACTACCTCACTTTAAAGAATAAAAGTTTGTTGGATTTAAGGACGCTTATGGTGAAAATAGTGCAAATAAGACTTTGCCGCAGGTTCCAGAAACTTGGAGAGATGTAGTGGCTACGTGCAATCTCACGCAAATATTCTTTTATCAATTGCGTTTCAAATTCGATAGTTTTATTTCGGAAAGAGATTTGGCTATGTGAAAAAGCACAAAATTTAATTACTGTTTTCACAGCTATTCATTGAGTGAAGCCGACTTGGCCGGCTGAACCGATATTGTTACACTCGGTATTACTGATGGGGGCTCTGCCGGGCGACGCCGACAAAGCCAGCTAGTGTATATAGTGAGTCCTCCATACTTCGCTTTTTTATACTTCGTTATCCGGTAAATTCACAGTTAGGTGTTTGGTAATTATTACCCTCGATTCTATTTATGGTAAGAAAAATTCACAGATACGGTGTCTACTTGTGTTTTGTTTACTCTGTACCGTATCTGCTACAGCTGGTCCTTCCCCATCTGCTTCCGACAGTGCAGAAGACGACGTGTTTGAGGGTTTTGAGCCTCCCGTCTCACTCTCATCCTCGTCCGCCCGCTCAGCGGAAGATGAGTAAGGACTGAATTTCTTACTGTCACTTAGTTTCGGGAGGGACATCATTTAGTCAAAAACGTGGCGAGTGAAAGATAAATTAAAACATCTTTTGTTTATTTCTTTTCCGCAGTACTTTACATTTTTTTATAAGACTATTTCTATGTCTGTAGGGGTAACTTTCGACGTGCTGAAACACATCCCTCTTATTACATGTTGAAATGGGTTCGGTATACGGTAATTTCGATTTGTGGTAAGGTTTTCAGGAACGCATATTCATGTTATAACGAGGACTTACTGTATACATACTCAATCTTCAAACGGCTGATGTTTCTGCCTTTATGTTTTTTTATTATTTGTTACGTCAAAATATCAAATAATAAGGAAAAGTGGAAGAATAAACACACAAAACAGAAAGTTCACATGAACATCGCAAACATCACAGTAAATCTACTTGAACACTTAATTCTATGAACAGCCCAGAAATTGATCAAGCCAACCTGTTTAAAATTGGCTCGGTCACGTATGTCAAATCGTCAAAATTCTTGAATTAAATGAAGTTTGACATTTCTTGCATTTGATTATACATTTTTCTGCTTCTCTTTTCTTGTTAAGGGTTTCACAATGGGGTCATTCAGCTATCACATTATCACATTGATGCAAAGGAACATGCGTCTCATGCAATCTCCTACCACATTTACATTGACAATAACGGAGGTTGTATTTGCATGTTAATGTATTATCAGTACAATACTAAATACTGTAGATTCATGACAACATTTTAAATATGCTTCGATAAATGTGTCAATTTCAAAAAATTCTTTACTAGAGTCAGGCGTCATAAAAATACTGTTTTCTGAGGTGAAGTTGTTCTGGTTATCTATGCTTCGAGTTTTGTAAAGAGGGGAATTACGTATGATCAGAGTTTGAGTCTGGGCGCTGTCTTTTATTTGACTCGCGTTTTTGTCTTATTGTCATCTCTTCGTCGTCTTCAAGGATTCTATTTGCCCGATTGGTGTCTTGTCGTCGCTGTGACGATGACGCAATCGTCTTGTAACTTCTCTTGTTTTGTTCGCTTTGATATGATGAATCTTTCGCTTTGGATTCCGATTTTGCTTTGCCTGTTGTAGTTCTTGATGAGTTTTAAGCTTGCTTACAAGTTTAAAATGTTTAAGTAGTTGCTTTCTTTTGCAGTTCTTTTCGTTATGATCCGTTGCAGCACAGAAATCACAAGTTTGCTTTTGTCCATTGTAATGAACCAAGGCTTACAAATTGATACCTGGCTTTATTCAACCAATAAAGCACTTATCACAGTTAGCAAAACCGTATAAAAATAGTTGTAAAACAAAACGTTATAAGGAAACAAAATATAGCTCATCAAACTAAGATTCGTTAATACAGTTAATTAGCTAGCTAACTTTGCATTACAGCTATGGTTAAACTATAGCAAGCTAATTGCTTGCACAACGCTGACAACACAACTGAAAACAATGCAACTGATTGCAAGGCTCGAAGGCACAAGAAAACTACGCATTAGCAAAATAGGCACGCAAATTGTTGTACTGCGGTACCAACATTTACTACATCCTTCATAATTGACTGGAAATTTATACTTTCCAAAGTACAAAAAACTCGGGATGGGATTGTTTTCTAGGTTTTTTTGCTCAAGTTTGTAGATTCTCACTCCAGTTTCAAGATTAAAACAGCCTCTTTGTCTGAAAGTTTTGATAATTTGACCATAATTTAATTGATTGTAGTCTGCCAGTGGGGTTTTTGGAAAATGAGGAGGGATGTAAGCAATTCTCAGGTCAACATTGCTTTCTGCATAGGCAGAAACTTCTTGAACTTTGTCATTTGCTTTAGGCAATTTTTCCAGTTTTTAAGCATAGCTTTTGTTTTTCATTTTGAAATCCACTAACTGACCAGATCTTAATACAATTCCTTCAAAATTTACTGGACCAAATCGAATTTCATGCAACAAGTTAAAAATTTCGCTTCTATCCTTCACGTTTATGAGTCTACAGGTCACCTCACAGTCTTTGTTATATTCAAATGTATTTCTCATTTCATATTTTACAGGTCAAGCCGATGAAACCGGCGCGTGCTGCTCGCTCATGTTATAACGAGGACTTACTGCATACATACATATTCTCCGAACGACTGCCGTTTCTCCTTTATTGGCGTCATTAGCGGAGCACAGAGCATTCTGGCACACACTACCAACTCACGGTTATATTTTGCTGGAAAAACCGTTTCGTTTGTGATACGTAACGAGTTCGTCACACCGCATCGCAGTGTGCTCAAACTACACAAGCAGTGAGCTTCGCATAATTGTAGAGAGACACGATGCTACATGGTAGAATGGCTAATTTGCACTGCATCAAGGTCCAATGCAGAGGACGTAATACTCAATCTCCAAACGGCTGCTGTTCCTGCCTTTGTGGCGTTATTAGCGGAGCACAGAGCATTTTGGCACACACTACCAACCTACAGGGTATATGGTGCTGACAAAACCTTTGCGGTTGTGATACGTAACGAGTTCTCCTCACCGAATTGCATTGTTCGCAAAGTGCACAAGAAGTGAGCTACACTTAAGCGTGCCACGCAAAGTGCTCAATCCGCACCACACCGTGGTCCAACAAAGACAAAGTGGTACTCTATCTTAGACAAACTGCCCTAACTGTCCATATGGCGTTGTTAACGTGGTAGCGCAGTTTACGTAGTACCACAACTCACAGTTTATATATTGCTGGGGAAGACTTTTTGTTTGCGGTACGTAACGTCTTCTCAACTCACCGCATTGCAAAGTGCTCAAACTCCACTAGCAGTGAGCTACACATAATTGCAGCGCGTCACAATGCTGCCAGGTAGAGTGCTCAACCTGCACTGCACCGAAGTCCAACACAGAGAGTGTAATACTCATACATAATGAAATATATAAGCTTATATATAATTTTTTAGTACAACACGTCAAGATAAAATAAAATAAAACCACTGCAGCTGTTTCGCGAAGCGGCTCATCAGGTGGCAACTGAAATGGCTAAATCATTGAAATAAGTTGTTTATACGTATTCAAATTCTATTTGATTACGTTAACTACTTGATTATTCAATTCGGTGATATAAAATGTTGTGATTTTAATTTTCACAATTAGTAGTTTTGCGTATGTATTATTCGCTCTACAATTTCATTAAAATTATGCGGTACTTTTTTTCAAAATCTTAAAATGCATAGCCTTATAAATAAATTAAACACTTTTCATATTTTTTTTCTCAGCAGCATAGCAGCCTCAAAAATTCAAATAGCAAGTCCTTAATTTATTGAGGCTGCAATGAATTCTAACTCTTTGTGCTAATGAAGTAGGCTACTATGTCAATAATGTTGGGCCCAACTTGATAAAGCTAATTCTATTAACTACTTATATTCGAATAAGTAATAATGATTATTTTAAAGTCCAGATACATATATTAAAAACTTAACCAAACAGTTTTTAGATCAAATGTATAAACCTGACATTCCCTACATCTCCGTTAGCATCTCGATCACTACAATCGGTTTTATTGGAAACTTGGTGGCAATATTTGTAATCGTCGTTTTGAAGGAATATCAAAAATCTGTTACTCATTGGTAATCGACTCACGAATATTGTTTTAACGTGTTTTACTTTGTGTGCAGATGTAGGCCTACACCTCGCATGACTACATTCATCCAAATTGCCAGCTCACTTTGTGGAGTAGCATTGCAAAAGAGGTTGAAGTCTGCCAAGATTAATACTATTTTATCAATTCACACTCAAGTAACTTGTCTACAAAAAGTTGTTCTCCTTTGATTAGGGATAGCTAAAAACTATTTTTAGAAATTTTTGCGCGATTACTTTTGTGGCACCACAGATTTCACAACATCTGGTGATGCTAATGCATTTATATTCAATAACGAACTCCCCTTTCGATTGCTTCTGCTAAACTTTCGCAAACAGCATGTTACATTTGATTTTTATTCCCATATTTCGTGTTTCCTACAAAAATGTTTCCTCAGTCAAATAAACTGCATTTCGGTAGCCTCGTAAGCAGTGTTAGAAACGAATTGCTTGAAGTCGAGCAGATGTTTCGCAATTAATAAAACCAAACTATCGGGCATAAACCAAGGATCTTACATGATGCAATAATGATGATTACATTTATTGAAAGGTAAAGAAACAGCAATCTAAAATTAGTAAAATCTACAACCGCTTATCCTTCAACCTAAAGTAGTGACGCGAGGGAAGTCCTAGAGTATGTACGCCAGACATGCACCGTTCAGCTGGAGGTAGTAGTGAGAGTGACGTGCAATGTTGTTAACACGCTCACACGCTTCCTTAAGCTTTGCCTTGATCTTCAAAGTTCTTGACCAAAATAAAAATCTGACCCTTGTTTAAAAATGTGTTGAAGCTGAACTTTTATCTGTACCTTGCTTGAACAATCTTGAAATACTTGGTTTTCTAATATATCTTCACACATGAAAGATCCCCTGGTCCATCGACCAAGGCGTGATTAGACTATTTTTCGTTTAATATATAAAAGTGTTGGATTTTTTCCTGGCACAATATGAAAAGAATAAAATCATTAGGAAAGATTATACAAACAAGCTCTTTGTTTCAACACTTGTGAAACACGCTGTAGTCTCGAGTCGTTTCACGCGTTAATGTTGCCGAGTCATTTCATGCCAACGAATAAAGTCGAACCGTTATTTGCAACGACTCGAGTCTTTCTAACTTCAATTACAGTATTAAATTTCCCGTAAATTTTTAATAATTGAAGTTAATAGCATGAGATATTGGAAAAATGTATTTCTATCGCAATGAACACACCAAATCGGGAATATTGCTATTAAGTGTTTTTTCAGGGAAGTAAATACGCAGAAAAAGCGAGGGTTTAAAGTGGCAACTAATAGATCACAGCCAAAGCCTTATCATATTAAGCCATTCTTACCGAAACATCTATGGTCTTCTACCATGACTACTTGTTATTATACCTTACACAAAGCTTTTGTTTTGGAAGCGCTTGTGAAATACAACATGCCGTACCGAACAAAAAACCGGAAACTAATTGTTCTCATTCAACTAAATCATCATTTTACCTGCAAAAGAGCATCTTGCTGAACTACTTACCTATACAAAAACCTCATTGAATTGTTCTAATTTTTCTTAGGTTTCACATCTATGAACTTAGAAATGAATATAACTAAAATCATTCCTGTTAAATTTATAATTTTTGTAATTTTTACCGCAACTTAAAACAACATATTTTTAAAGATTTCGGTCAAGGACTACTCTTCAGAGTAAAAGTGGTTCATAGAAAAGGCTTCTCTGCAGTTTTTTCCGTTAAAGAGGCGGCTGCTTTTTCTCTACTATAAAGATGCCTTTTGCTTCTTTAATTATTTCTGACAATTTCCCTTAACCCTTTAAGGGACACAATTTTTCTAACCGAGATTTCGCAGATTTTTTTTTACATTTTTATCTGTTATGAATAGTTATATCTGTTAGAATAGAAAAAAATTAATTTTTTTTTGTTTATTCTTTAAAATATGACACGGGACACATATGTCCCATTGTCCCTTAGAGGTAATCAAACATGAAATAATGTATTTGAATAATGTTGCATTTTTCATGTTTCTAAATTGTGTATAATTTCGATTCATGGTTCAAAACAGTAACACGCCATGTCGGAAAAGAATCTGCCTTGCTAGAGATAGACTCGAGATCGATTCTGGCTCAAGTCATGCAAAGACTTGGGTTTGATTCCGGCTCTGGTAATTTCACACTTGTCGGTGTTTTCAGCATACATGTATTTTGGTTGTATTTAGTATGTGCGAAGCCTAGTACCACATTTGCTGCTCTCAGGAATCTAGTTCCAGAAATGCACGTTCATACAGAATGCCAACTAAACAAGTTGCACCAGATTAACGTTCACCAAATGCTCTGAACCGATCATACAAGACCGGAAATATCGTGGGAAACTTTGTAATTAAATTCGTATAAAATTAAATATTCAGCAGCATGCATGTAATACAGTAGAATTAGGAGTGATACAACGCAAAGCAATCACGTCCATTCACATAGCACAAATGCATATTGCACTCAATGCACATGTGGTTGGTCTTGCTTTCAATCTTGTTGCTGGTGCACAGTATGCATCCTTTTTCTTTGACCCACTTATTGCATTGAATGCTGGGCAAAATTTTCCAAATTCAATACCATTATCAGAAAATCGTTGCTCCTCATTGTTTTTTGGTATTATCGCCTCTGTTTTGATTCTGATAGCTTCTTTTAATTAAACTCGCACTTGGATGCACTTGAGAAAATTTGGTTAGTTGTTAGACAAACCTCATGTGAGGGTGACTGTAAAGTCATAGGAGGATCAATTGCTACTTCCAGCACTTCTTGCAATGCACTGTTTTCCAGATGAATCATATTTTGCTCTAAAAGTTCAACATCTTTATTGTCTAACTCTAAAGCAAGGGAATCTTATGTGTCACTATAGTAGTATGTAATACGACTTTTAACCCCTTTTTTGCGGAGGGTTTGGCGGAGGGCTACGTCATTTCCGAACGTGACTTCAGAACGTGGTGATACATGAACTTGAAGGATATTGTAACAACTTGTAAACAAATGACAACGTGTAACAACTTGTAAACAAATGACAACGTGTACCAACTTGTAAACAAATGACCACACAAAGACAACGTGTACCAACTTGCAAACAAATGACCACCCAAAGATCTCGCGTACCAACTTGTAAACAAATGACCACACAAAGACAACGTGTACCAACTTGCAAACAAATGACCACCCAAAGACCTCGCGTACCAACTTGCAAACAAATGACCACACAAAGACAACGTGTACCAACTTGCAAACAAATGACCACACAAAGACAACTTGTGACAACTTAAACAAATGTCAATACAACTTGTAAATACATGTAAATAAAACTTGAAATTGATTTAATGGCACCCTCGCTTCAGAATACCCCCACTTCGAAAGTTCTCCAATTAATTTCACTTTTCAACTCGTTAACAATCTTTGTCTTATTGTAAGCGCAGCTTTTGTAAAACGGAAATAGTAGCTTTTAGATCGTGACTGCAGCCTTTGATAACAATTTCCTTGCGAAGCGTAAGCATTAATCGTGCGTTACCATTCACTTCGTGAAATTGTTTATAAAACCTCTGATAGATTTCTCCTTTTGATTCTCTAGAATGTTGTTTCTTTACTCTTCTATTGGAGGTATTTTTCTTTACTCGTGATATTTCTGCAGTTGGTTGGAATTAATTTACATCTATTTCAGTATGTAGGTAATGGGTTCAGTCTTTTTGTCAATAATTTTGTGACCACACATAGCTCTCATCATAGCTCTCTCCATAAAATTGTGTTATCATTTTCTTTTAAACACCATAACTCACTTAAATCACTACTGTTTACATCGTAAAATCGAAAAGATCTAGTTTTAATTGTGTGCAAATCATAAAATATTCATCTCAAATTTACATTCATTTTCATAAAACTAGAAATCTAAATTGTATCCTATCATTACACTGTTTAAAGATTTTTGCGAAATTTAGCAACTTTTAAACTTATTAATACGAAATTTCTTAGTTTTCAAAGTCTCCTCAACTCCGCTACATAGCAATAAGCACAACTTTTAGCATTTTTGTAGGACATTAATTTTAAATTCGTGGTTTTACAGTGTCCTTAGCTCATCTACATAGCAATAAGCACAACTTTTAGCGTTTTTGTAGGACATTACCATAAAATTCAGGATTTTACAGTTTTCCTAGCTCCCCTACATAGCAATAAACACAACTTTTAGCATTATTCGTGGGATATTAACATGAAATTCATGATTTTACAGCGTCCTTAGCTCATCTACATAGCAATGAGCACAACTTTTTGCATTTTTGTAGGACATTACCATAAAATTCAGGGTTTCACAGTTTTCCTAGCTCCCCTACATAGCAATAAGCACAACTTTTAGCATTATTCGTGGGACATTAACATGAAATTCATGGTTTTACAGCGTCCTTAGCTCCCCTACATACCAATAAGCACAACTTTTTGCATTTTTGTAGGACATTACCATAAAATTCATGGTTTTACAGTTTCCTCAGCTCACCTACATAGAAATAAGCACAACTTTTAACAATATTTCAAGGACATTAACATAAAATTCATAGTTTTCAACATTTACGTTTATTACAGCTAGTCGTTAGTTTTAGAGGAAAATAATCAACAGTTTTCTAGATTATCAGGTTTGCTGGGGAAAATCACAGACAGTGACGTTGTGAGTTTGGTGGAAGAAACAATATTAAATTTGATACAATTTCAAACTTTTATCGTTACTTTTTAGATTAAAATTTCAGTAGCTTGACCAGACTTTTGGGTAAAATGTAGATTTGTTTTACATGTGACAGTGAGGTTGTTACATTTTTATGTTAGTTTCACACTTTCTTGGAAAAAACTTCAGATTGACCAGATCTTTGGGTGAAATGTAGATTTGTTTCACATATGACAGTGAGGTAGTTGAAGTACAGCGGTGGAAACATTTTGAAAAGATCAGAACAGTGAATTTTGTTTCAATTCAGCGTCACTACTATTGTTAAACCAAGAAGATTGAACTTTTATCGTGTTTGGAGACTACTTCAAACTTTTACTTGTAAACATTCACCATACATCTAATTTACAATATCTTTTCATGCAGCTAGAAAACAATTATAACACTGTTTTAAGTATAAAATTCTAAAGCCATCAACATAAAATTTCTCAAAAAACAGCTAAGCTTACTATCAACAAAAAGCTGATGCAAACGGAAACATCAACAGCACGTCAGCAAACCTTTAACCAATCACAAGTCGAAGCAGAAATTCAAAAATGGTTTACTATCAACCCTCCGTTCTTCAATCTTTTTGTCAATAATTTTCTGACCACATGGCTCTCACCATAACTCTCTCCATAAAATTGCGTTTTCATTTTCTTTTAAACACCATAACTCACTTAAATCACTACTGTTTACATCGTAAAACCGAAAAGATTTGTCTTTAATTGTGTGCAAATCATAAAACATTCATCTCAAATTTACATTCATTTTCATAAAACGATCCTAAATTGTATCCTATCATCACACTGTTTTAAGATTTTTCCGAAATTTAGCAACTTTTAAACTTATTACACGAAATTTTTACTACCTTTCATAGCCTACTTAACTCATCTACATAGAAATAAGCACAACTTTGACATTTTTTGTAGGACGTTACCACAAAACTCATGGTTTTACAGCCTCCTTAGCTCACTTACATAGAAATAAGCACAATTTTTGGCATTTTTTGTAGGACGTTACCACAAAACTCATGGTTTTTGCAGCCTCCTTAGCTCACTTACATAGAAATAAGCACAATTTTTTGACATTTTTGTAGGACATTAACACAAAATTCAGGGTTTTCATAGTCTACTTAGCTCACTTACATAGAAATAAGCACAATTTTTGGCATTTTTTCTAGGACGTTACCATAAAATTTGTAGTTTTCACAGTTTACCTAGCTCACTTATATAGAAATAAACACAATTTTTGACATTTTTTGTAGGACGTTATCATAAAACTCATGGTTTTACAGCCTCCTTAGCTCACTTACATAGAAATAAGCACAACTTTGACATTTTTTGTAGGACGTTACCATAAAACTCATGGTTTTTGCAGCCTCCTTAACTCACTTACATAGAAATAAGCACAATTTTTTGACATTTTTGTAAGGACAATAACACAAAATTCAGGGTTTTCATAGTCTACTTAGCTCACTTACATAGAAATAAGCATAATTTTCAACATTATTTGTAGGACATCAGTAAAATATAACACAAAAATTACTCTTTATTCTTATCAAACTCAGTGTTTTCCATCTACTGCAAATAGAAATTATTGATCCAATTCTTTAACTTTTCATTGTTTGCTAAAAACCACAAATAGAAAGCTTTAAAACCAACTCTGTGTTATCACCAATCTAAAACTCATTGCTTTTAACCAAAATTTTCAACTTAACCGTTAATTCGTAAGCATTTGATCAAACATACTAATACATTGTTACAAGTCGTCTTAGCTGATTAAAGACTTTTGTTTCGTACAATTAAACTCTTGCACTAAGTTTTGATCTATTTGAAACCATTATTGATAATTCACAACTTTCAACTCGCAACATATTCTCTCCCGCATAGATAAATTAAAAATTTTACCTAAATCCTCGCAAAACTACATTACATCATATCCATTATACACTTGTTATACATAATCACTGCTACACACGTTTGCAATTGCAGATTAGACCAAGTTGATTCATTACAAAATCTCTTACTATCTATTATCAAACAACTTCAATGCTACAGTATTAGGTATAACCCGTTAGTTACAAAATGTAAAATCTGAGCTCACAAAAACAACTGCTAAACGTTTTCCTACTAGCTTTATCAACTCTGCTGAAAGTGAACAAACTCTGATAGTAGCATCCAACATTAACTTACAGTTGTCTTTCTCATTAGTGATCGCTGTGACCAACACACAAAAGTTTTGAATGTGGTCTCGTGATAGTCTTGACTGACTTTCTGACAAGCCACTTTTCATCCTTAAAATAATTTTTCCTCACAACTGTTTCAATGCTTTTAACAACTCAAAACGTATAAAATATTTTCTGAACTTTACCAAGTATTGACTCACATAAAACATCATGACCCACTATTTTCAAATTTCATTCAAGTTTTTTTACCAAACTCGCAATTTGATAACTTCTAAACTCATTCATTTACACAACAAACCTTTCAAACTTACCGTTTATTTTCAAGAAGCACAATTTCTGATATTGCTATACATTGAAGCGTAAATAATTCTTATTTCTCAACCTATCAAAATTATATAACCTCGTTCTGATTGATTCGTTTTTGGTTTATTGTTTTGCTCTTACTTATTTCATCGTGTTGATATTGATTTATTCAACAAAATATTTGCCATTCATCGCTGTAAAATCTCTTCGCTTCCATCCAAGATTGAACTTACTCCATTCCAAAATAAAGCTTTCATAATTTACCGACAAGAAAAACTCAGAGTAATTACTGCCAACAGACATACATTCTGCACATACTAACAAATTTGCATCAAATCACTTCAAAAATTACCCGGTTAGGTAAAAATCTGCACAGTACGGTTTATTCTTTCCAATCAAAATAACTATTTGAAACACTATTTTGTTGTGATTACGATAAAAGTGCAAACCATTTAAATTTCTTTACCAACATACAACTTTAAAGCTATTTTCATTACATCCACCAAACTTCAAGTTTAAATTTCTAACACTGTTATACGTAATTGATATGCAAAATATCTATGTTATATTCAATCATTGTTTAACTTTCTCATCGAATTTACTCTTCCTATGCCTCATTGTATAACAAAGATCAACAAGCAATTTAATTTCGCCTAATTTACATCAACTTCTCACACCAACACACTTAAATTCATATCAAAATTTTATAAATCTACCTATATTCTTTGGTTGAAAATGTTCATGTAGTTGGGCACTTTATCATTTCTTATAACTTTTTTGGATACAAATTTATTCACTTGTTAAAATCTTCACCAAATTTTGAACACCTTGAGACAATTAAATAATAAAAAGTTTTATCTGAAGTTTTTCATGAAATATTTGAGATGAAGACCACTAAGGTACATTTTGTGCGATCAATGTAATGTTTTCTTAATTTATCACAACTCAGTTCAATGGTAAACGAGTAGTCTGATGTTTTTCAACCATCACGTATTTTTTGCACCATGTAATAAATCTAATATTTTGTGTTGCATATCAATTTAAATCAAAAAAACCCTATCTTACAGTGTAAAACATTTTCAAACTTATGTCAAATTTTCTTACTGAGCACTCACCTCATCACATTTTTTACCTCTGTACATAACTGTAAATTGATTTTTTCTCAAAACTCTTAAAAGCTTATGTATCAAGCCTCATATTTGTAACTTTCGACACTACATATCACCAAAACAAAACAATTTTTTGATTACCTCACAAGTTATTTTATGTAACTAAAAGTCAAACTTATGACGATTGCAACCTTTTCCCAATTATCAAACGAACAAATATGGTGGTTAGAGCGTATTAGATCTGGGTTCAATTTCCCTGTCAAAGATTTTTAAATGATTGCAGCTTAGTGCTCAGTATGAATGATTTGTTTAGAGAAAGACTAGTTTCCTTCAAAAAGTGTGTTCTCCACTACAAATAGGTGATGGGTTCGGTGTACCAACTGCAAACTTGTAGAAGTAAATGAAACTAACATTGCCACTACACAATTTCAAAAACCACCTGTTTCCAATCCACACCTAAATCATTTTATTGCTTCTCATCTCCTTTTCGTTTGCCGATTTTCATTTGTTTGCAGTAGAGATTGGTATCTTTCCAGTCA